>PTEX01000121.1:667261-800818 GCA_003342815.1 Eudromia elegans
CCCTTCCCTTCCCTTCCCTTCCCTTCCTTTTTTCTTTTCTTTTTCCCAGGCTGAACATGTCCCAATCCCTCAACTTCTCATCACAGGGCAAACACTTCAACTCTGATCATTCTAACAGTCCTTCACCAAATTCACTCCAAACTGGTTCCTTTGATGATCTTTATCTTTTATTCATTGTGCGTGTGTATAAGGCAAAGCTCTGTTCAAAACTGTTTTTAAATTTTAAATCTGTACTTCATCGATGTGAAAATATGCAAATAACAACTTTTAGATCTATTCTTCATATATACTTCTTGACCCATTCTATTCTATGAAAGTGAGATGCACAATTTAATGTTAGGTTTAAACTATGTGTTTATATATATATGTAGATATACACACTCAAGAATAAATAAAAGCATATATATGAAGAAAACATATATAAAAAGAAAAATATATAAAGTAAATGTATAATGCATGCACCTATAAGGAATTTAAATGTATATGTTTCTTTTAATGTTTTTTTGAATATTTTGGAGACCTATCCATACAGATCCTTTACTCCTGAGGAAAGASATCAACACAAAATCTTGGAAGATATTCCTGTATTAGGAGTTTAGGTACCCTTTTTCTTTACGGATTGGAGAGACAGATATTTTCAGAAGCTAATCTGTTTTTTATTTGTTTGTTTTTAAGAGTATTGGACAACTATATCTATCTTAGTTGAGCAAAGATACCCAGAATAAGAATACTAAGAATATTTCAACGTGTATTTATTGCTAAGAACATTTTTTCATGTGTTCCTGTATTTGAAAAGACCTCCCTTTTTCTGATTCTCCAGACATATAGGCAATATTTATGAAAAAATTAAAGAGGACCTGGCTTGATCTCTGGCTCATGGCCTAGTGGTGCTTACTGACTGACCTCCAAGCTATTGCAGATTAAACTTTGCTACAATAAATTTGGCTTTCATGGAGCTATCTGGTTTAAAATAGAGTCAAAGAGTGAGTTCAGATGGAAATATGGAACCTTGCAGGATCCCATTAGTAAATTTTCTTTATATTGAACATTAAACATTTTTTTCACTAGCTTTTGTTTTGCACTTTCACTCTGTTGATAATTTTTAGAGAACTTTCCCCTCTTTTCCACTGGACACTACAATAAGAAATTATGTTGAAGTCTTTTGAAAATGCAAGTATACTATATGAACGGAATGTTTTTCTCTAAGGTTATTCAACCTAATACATTTCTGAGATAACACTTGTTCCCCAAAGAAATGCATTTTTACAGAATAACAATGATTTATAATAAGAAAAAAAACCCCTATCCTATAAAATTTACTTTAAATAATAGGTTAAATAACAGCTACTATATATATATTATTTATTTATAAAGTAATATTTAACATCTCATCCACTTACAAGTCTTTTTTTTTTTCTTTTTTTTTCCTAGAATGTGTACAGATTTCAAATTGTAGGAATATTATATTGATTCCATAGGGTTAGTATAAATGTCGAGTCTAATGCTTTCTGTCTCAGGAAATTTTATTTAAGATCACCTCGAAATAAATACGCACCAAACATTGATGGATTCTGAATTACTTTGCTATAAATTTTACATACAGAAATTGTAAAACTGAGACTTATGATATTTGGAAATTACAGTTATTATGTTTTTTTTCACAAAGGATGGAATCATAGGTAATAAAGTGTCATTTGTGAGTTAGAATCTGGACAAATTATTTTCATCTGGGTTAGATTGTCTTTTTCCATCTGATAACTTTAAAGCAGTTTTTCTTTCAAGTAAGGTGGCGATTAACTTTAATGTCATATTTTAGAAATGTATCACTACTATGTCTGTTGTTTCTTTACATTTAGTGTAATTTTAGCGTGATTGCGTATTTTAGCGTGATTGGAATTTTCTTTCTTCTTTCACCCTAACGGCCCTTCATGTAGCTTGAAGACTATTAATTCTAACTTTGTATTAACATAGTAATCCTATCACTGGAAACTTGTTTGTGTGTTCCACTGTAATAAAGCATGATGGACAGTGAGGTGGATTAGGAACTGGCTAAATGACAGGGCCCAGAGAGTAGTAATCAGCGGTGCCGAGTCCAGCTGGAGGCCTGTGGATAGTGGTGTCCCCCAGCGGTCAGTCCTTGGTCCGGTCCTGTTCAATTAACGACCTAGATGAAGGGATGGAGTGCTCCCTCAGCAAGTTTGCTGATGATACTAAGCTGGGAGGAATAGCTGAYAGCCCTGAGGGCTGCGCTGCCATCCAGAGGGACCTGGACAGACTGGACAGCTGGGTGGCGAGTAACCTCATGAAGTTCAACAAGGGCAAGTGTAGGGTCCTGCACCTGGGGAGGAATAACCCCAGACATGCCTACAGGCTGGGGACCGACCTCCTGGAGAGCAGCCCTGCAGAGAGGGACCTGGGCGTCATGGTGGACGACAAGTTGACCATGAGGCAGCAGTGTGCCCTCGTGGCCAAGAAGGCCAATGGGATCTTGGGGTGCATTAAGCAGAGCGTCTCCAGCAGGTCRAGGGAGGTGATTCTGCCCCTCTACTCAGCCCTGGTGAGGCCGCACCTCGAGTAYTGTGTGCAGTTCTGGGCTCCCCAGTGCAGGAGGGATGTGGAGCTGCTAGAGAGAGTCCAGCGCAGGGCCACAAAGATGATTAGGGGTCTGGAACATCTGCCCTATGAGCAAAGGCTGAGAGARCTGGGCCTCTTCAKCCTGGAGAAGAGAAGACTGAGAGGGGATCTGATCAATGTATATAAATATCTCAAGACAGGGAGTGAGGAGGAGGGGGCTGGCCTCTTCTCAGTGGTGGCCAGTGAGAGAACTAGGGGAAACGGCCACAAATTGAGGCACCAAAAGTTCCACAGGAACTTGAGGAAGAATTTCTTAACGGTGAGGGTGACAGAGCACTGGAACAGGCTGCCCAGAGAGGTGGTGGAGTCTCCTTCTCTGGAAATCTTCGAAACCCGCCTGGACATCACCCTGTGCCACATGCTCTAGGCGACCCTGCGTGTGCAGGGGGGTTGGACTAGATGACCTCTACAGGTCCCTTCCAACCCTAGCCATTCTATGATTCTATGATTCTATGATGAATAGCATATGTTAATAAACTCTATGTTATAAATGTTGGAGTCTAGGGATACTACCTAAGCATAACAAAGTATCTACCTATTTGGAACTCCATGATGTAAACTGTGAAAGACAGAGAGGGATGCAAACATATTCCAGGAAATTATGATGAAACTAACAAACTGGAACCAACTGGAAGAAGCTGTTTTCAACTCTGATCCTTCTGGGAAAAATTAACTCAATATTTACTGCTGGACACAAGCAATCCAGGAGATTTCTGGAGTGCTTTCATGGGTTCCTGACTGAGTATATTCCTGACTCAGATGATGGTGGGACCAGTGAGGAGAGAGACTCTGCTATACTCTCATACAGATAAGGAAGACTTAGGTGAAGCTAAGAAAGACAGACTGCAGCAAACTTAAGGCAGTAGGATTCAGAATTCTGCAAAGAGGAAATAGAAGAAAAAGCAGGATCATAACCTAAACTTATGGAGAACAAACTTTGGCCAGGCCAGGTGTACTGAGACCTGCTTGGAAGAATCCCATGGGATTCCATGCTGGAGGGAAGAGGGATCCAGGAGAACTGGCTCATAGTCAAGAATCGCTTCGTCMAAGCCCAAGAACTGCCCATTCCAACAAGCACGAAATCAAGCAATGGCAGCAGGAGAGTTGCAGAGTTAAACAAAAAGATCCTGAATAAATTCAGATATAAAAAGGGAGCATAAAAGACTTGGAAACATGGAAAGGTTATTGGGAGAGGTTCATGAGGAGAGAAGAGAGTACGTATTACTCCTGTCTTCAAGCAGGACAAGAAGGGAACTACAGGAGAAGTCAGAACTACTTCTTGGCTAGTCAGAACTAGGCAAGTCAACCTAACCTTGATCCTTCAGAAGGTGAAGGTGCAACTACTTCTGGAGACCATTTCTAGACATTGAATTGACAGGAAGGTTACTGGTAGTAGTCAGCACGGATTAATGAAAGGGAAACCTTAACCAAACTTCTTAGATGACATCATTATCTTGGTGGATGAGGAAAGAGCAGTAAATATCATTTGCCTTGATTTAGAAAGGCATTTGATATAGTCTCTTATAGACAAGTCATCTCACAGACAAGYTGATGAAGTATGGGCTAACTAAGCAGTAATTGAGATACTGCTGAACTGCCAGTCTCAGAGTGTTGTAATCAATGACAAGTCTAGCTGGAGGCCAATAATTTGCAGTGGTCCCCCGGAGGCTTGCACTGGRGCAAATAACATTTAAATTTCTTAGTTATGACCCTTGTGATCAGATGGAATGCGCCCTTGGCAAGTTTACAGACATTGCAAAATTAGGAGGAGTGACCTGGTGCACCAGATGGTTGTGATGCCTTTCAGAGGGATCTGAACAGACTGGAGAAATGTGAAGAGGGGAACCTCATGAAACTCAGCAGAGAAGTGCAGAGCCTGGGAGGAATAAACTCATGTATCAGTACAAGTTGGGGGCTGACCTGCTGCTGGAGAGCAGTTTGCACAGAGGACCACCTATGCACCCTTGTTGGCAAAGAAGACTGGAAGTATCCTGAGTAGAGTATTGTCAGCAGGCTGTGGGGGTTGATCCTTCCCTCTATACTCAGCCTTTCTAAAGTCACATGTGGAGTCTAATTCTGTCTTCTGCAGCATAAGAGAGGCACAGATGTACTGGAGCAAATCAAGGGCAGAGCCACAGAAATGATGGAAGGACTAGTGCCTCTGTTATATGAAGAGAGGCTGAATAAGCTGGGATTGTTTAGCCTTGAAAGGACAGGGCTCAAGGTGCATTTATGAATGTTATATATACCTGTCAAAGAGTTTCAAGAGAATGGAGTCAACACAGGAAAATTCACTTGAGTATCAGAAAACAATTCTTTAAGGTGAGGGTGACTGACCACTGCAACAGGATTCTGAGAGAGGTTGTCAATCTTAGAATTCTTGGAGATATTCAGAACACAACCGGACACAGCCCTGAGCAATCTGTGCTTGAGTAGGTGGGGGTTGAACCAGACAGTCTCCAGAGGTCACTTCCAAATGCAAATATTCTGTGAGTGTGTAGCTCTCTGATTCTGTAGCTTTACTAAATAGAAATCAAGAATATTTGTCATCCTGCAATAGCAGAACACAAAAAAAAGGGCAGATTAGTTAAACAAAATAAATATGTTCTCTTTATTTAAACCTCATTTTGTAAAATAATGTTTTAGTGGATTGCATCAATACAATAGCAAATGGCAATGCCATCAGAAAAGATTTTAAGTAACTACAGAATTTTGTGTGAAAAAGGAAGAAGCAGACAGCAAGCATTGGAATGAAGAATAATGTGTCATATAAGAGGCTTCTACTTAACATCACCATTGCTGTTTTTCAGTTTAGCTGAATACAGATGTTTACTCTGGGTTTTGGATTACTTCTCAATTTAGGTTTTTTTTTTGTTTTGTTTTCTGTTTGTATGTTTTAGTTTGTTTTTGCCTTTTTTAAGAATGCATTTTATTTTGGCTTTCTTTTGCTCTAAAGTATAGTCATATTTAATGTCTATTAGTAAGAGGGGGCTAACTTTGTATACTCAGAAAAGGAGATGATAGGCAGATAGCTGTGCAAGATTGTCTGTTATTCTTTATTTTTTATTAATAATTAAGTGCAAGTATTCATGTCTTGGAAGCATTCAAGTCTTGAAATATTAATGTTTTGGAAAGTTTTAGTAGAAGACTGAAATTCCATTACTTAATATAATATATATATATAATATATATAATATAAAAGTGACTGTTTAGAGGGTTTTTTTTCATTTGTTTTATTTCTTTTTTTTCCTATTCTTGACTTCCCTTTGAATATGCTTTTCAAAATAACTGTCTTCTGATTAAATCAGTCATAAAAACCTTAAGGTCCAAAGAAAATACTACTTTAATTTATTTAGGAAGGTACAAGTTAAAGAGACAACTAAATGGTCCTGAGAAACACAGTAAATTAAAGTAGGAAATTTAGATATAATTATATTTATTTAGATAGGTAAGATTTAATATAAAATAAAATTTAAATATAAAATAAAAATGAGTGAGATGTTTAGCAGGAAAACCTACCTTTTCATTTATAATCTGTACCAGAATAAAGCTGGTCATTGGAACTGGGCCTATTTGCATTTGCACTGGATTGTCTTTATTTATATTTGATAGCAGCCAGTAAATTTCTTAGACACTTTTTTAAAAAAAATTCTTCTGTTAACAGTTTGCTGATAAAATCATCCTTTCCCCAATGTTAGGGGATACTATTATCAGTACTGTTCATTAAGATTTAAAAGATGAATCAATGAAATATCTGAAGAATGTATACATATTTTACTAGTCATCAAAGTAAGTTTCTGTATAATATGTACATAATGAAAAAAACAATCTTGCATTCTAGGATTCCAGGTGAGTGCTACGTTTAATCACGGCAGTCTCTTCTGTGCTTCATCTGTGCATGAAAGTCTATATTTTCCTGAAGTAGTCCAAGACTTGATTTCACCAGTAATGAAGTCTCCTGTTACACTCCCAATGTCATCTGGAGCTGAGGGTTTCTGAAGAGTGAACAGAGCAGCTGTTGCCTAGTAGGGAGGAAAATCAATGACTTGACACTTGGCAGTTGCAAATTTGTATACACTTTATTAACTGAAAGGCAGTATACAGCAGAACTGCAGGTTGCTCACCTCCTGAGTCCAGCAGACCTAGGCTTTGTAAATTATTGCAGCTTGATCAAAAATGGGGTTTGTATTTTCATAAAAATCAATATAAAAATAAAAATAAGAGGGGTATTTTTGGACTTTCCCCAAAAGCCAGTTAATACCTATGATATATTAAATGTATGTAAATATATTAATATAACTGTAATTTTGATTTCACTAGGAAAGCACAATTCCTCTTTAAATAAATAGAACCTGAAAAGAATGCATTAACTAATGTTTAATAGATGAAGGAAAAAACATCCTTGATGCAATCATGATAGCTACTGCTGCTTTGGCAAGGTTTGGAAAGGATTAATTGCTAGAAAAGTAAATGCTTCAGAATAAACCCACAGAACAAACATTTTAATTCATAGGAAGCATACTGCTTCGATTTGATGTGGATAAATTACATGTGCATACTTGGATTATCTTATTTTCTGACTAGGATTGAAAAACAATAGAAACAATAGATTATGAAGTACAACTCAGTTGTTCAATACTGTGCTTTTACATGAATTAATAAATGTTAATAATGCAGAAGAAAATATATAAAATATATTACCTAAAATTTCATAACCTCTTAGCAAAATTTAATGTTTGTGAATGTAAGCATTCTTTTTCAGTATTAAATGACAACAAAATAAAGAGTGTTGAGTTTAAAAATGCAAGGTTAAAAATGTAAAGAATTATTTTTCACCTATGCAGTATACACCATAAAGCTTACTGAAATCACTTGATTTTCAGAGGAGATTCTGTGGAGGACTTTCTGCTAAGSAGGGGGCATACCATTTTAATGGTGAGCACCCTAGGGCAGGAGACCGCTTGGCCTGAGCCAGAGTATATGCCCTGTCCTTAAACTGTCCTTGAAGAGCTGAAAGAAGGAGGTGAGAGAGCTCAAGAAACAACTTTGCAACAAAGTCCATTAGCCTGACTGCAAACTGGGAGGACCCAGTTTGCGTCACGGCCCATGGATACARTGGCCTAGCCAATCCACTGTTAGTAACTATGCGAGCATCCAAGTTATCTAACCAATCGTCACCTGTCTGTTCACATGTACTCTTTRTTCTATCTATATAAGCTGGTTTGTTTTGCAAGTAAAGGAGTACTCAGATTGAGATTGTGTCGTGACTCGGGCACCGATTCCACTCCAACAAGATTCAATGGACATATTGGTCTTGAAATGAGTCAGAAATTAATGAGTAAAAATGTATTTTTTAATAAATTATTAATGTATCATATATATTATATGTATTTTAATTACTTTTTATTCTCAAGAATGACTTGTATGATATCTACCAATGGCAGAACTCTGGCAAATGGCAAATAATGGCAAATGGTTATGACTAAATTTCCCTTTTTCTTAGGTCTTCCATCAGTATACTAGGACTTTGAGACCTATTTATGAAAATAGGTGTGTGTCGTTATGGTTATTATTCTTTTTATATGTCTGTTACTCATTTGTACAACAAAATGGTAGACATCTGCCAATGGTGAAAATTTAATCTCTTTTAATTTTCCACTTACTATTTTTTTTGTTGTCAAATATTACAGTGAATAGCCTTAGCTGAATGAACTTTGCACCAGTATTTTTTTCCTGTGAAAGCCTCTTAGCATCTTAAAAGTAATTGCTTATGAAAAATACAAGAGAAACTTGAATAGCTTTTCCATTTTGAAATGAAGTTGATAGAAACTAACTGCTACCAGAGGTTATCATGGGGAAGTAATGCAAGATATTTTAAATGGTGTACATAAAGTAGCAAGATGAGGTGGAGTATAAATGAAGGAAAAGGAAATTACACTCATGTACTGAAGTGATGACAGCTGTGTAACTACCRAGAGCAATGAGAGATAGAAGAACCGTTCTTATCTATCATTCAGTCCAAGCAGCAACATCACTACCACTAAACGCAAATTCTCCACTGAGTTCTGCTTGCTCTTCAGTATTTGCACGTGCTGATTTGGGGAATTTTTTGCCAATCTCTGTATTTTTCAACATATTGTTCTCACTTTCTTGTTCACTGCAAACTTTCTGATCGTGCTATCTAGGCATTAAGCAGGTCTACATGTTGTACTCTTGAATGCTTCATCCAGATACTACCTTGCTTTCCAGAATCTTTTATAATTGCTCATCTTTTATAGCTATAAAGTTGATTATAAAATTGTGAGAAATTTTATATGTACAGAAGATGTTTTATACTTTTTTATACTACTGAATAAAGATAAATATCTCTTAGATTTTCTTTAGTGTTATCCAAATGTCAGATTTTTAATCATAGATGAATACTAAAGTATCTCCTCATGTTTAAAGACTTTCATGAAGCTTCATATCTGTCGGAGAATGATCATACAACAATCTCACCTTCATTTGAAAGTAAAAATTACAAGTCTTAAATTATATTTATAAGTCTAGAAGGCTAGGACATCTTTCCTCAGTCAGATAAAGAACCACCAGCTGGTAGTCCAGTTAAAGCAAAGTATAATTTGCAGTCTGATATGTGAACATGTCAYACTAGCAATTTTCCAAATACTACTTTTATTCTTTTATATTTTTCACTTCCATGCCTCCTCAGGTGTACTTGTCATGGTTTTCTACTTCCTTGCACTACACAGCAAGACCTAAATATCTAAAAAGGTGTCTTACTCAAAGAGGTGAAAACAACAGTGCATATAGCATGTATTTAAAAATATTATAATTGGAGAATTTAAATTAGTTGGTTCTACACACAGGTATTTCCAAATGAAAAAGACCATAACAAAAATAGTTATTTAGACTTCTCAATTACAGCCTTTTTAGAGGGATGCTTTGATCACTGTAGTGCTAGATACAAGCATTTTGAAAAAGATTGAAATATTATTGGCTTTCTCTCTTTTTTTTTCAGTCATTCAGTGAATGTTTGGAGTGGCACACGCAACTTGCAATGTAAGTTCTCATGCTTCTTCTGAGATTTAAAAGATGTGGTTTTTAATAAAATTTACATTAAAAGAAAACAAAACCATAAACTCTTCAGGCACAGTCAAGGTTATCCTGCCTGGTCTTTAGCTCATGTTCYAGGAAAGTAGAGATATCTCACTTGTCATCTGCAAGCTTTCTATACGGTCAGATGCCAGACAACTTAAAGTACCTCAAGTAGCAACATATTCCTGCATATAGACATGCAATGGGGCCCTTGGGTTTCAATTCAGATCCAAATTATCTTCTTATAATAGTGAGTTTCAAGGTTCTCTCATGGTCACTGAAGATCTGGTTAATATAGTTCTATTCTGATTCTATTGACTGATTCTATGGACTATGTTGGAAGCTCAAACATGGTATTTACGTTCACATTAGTTATCTACACATAGATACACATAGGTCTGATGTCATCTGAGGTGCTTTCCAAAGCTTGGGACATCTCTCTACAGCTTGGAGGATATGGCACAGGATCTAGATGACTCTTTGTCCCAAACTAGTAGCTAGAGACCAACAGATGTCACTGAGGCTACTCAGCTTCCTTCCTTGGTTATATTTAGGCAAGTACAATCTGCTTCAGCAAATGTGTGGACACTTGCATTAAGGTGTTTATAGTTAAGGCTGGAGCTTCTTACCTATCTGCAAACTCCCACCTAAAAAGCACCAACTTGGGAGTCACTACACATCTTTTTCACTATAGACTCCTGAAAACAGAGGAGAGAGGATAAAGCAATGACAAGTCTAATTTTAAGCCACTTACACACCATGAAATTATTTATTTATGAATCAATACACAGAGAAGATTTAATAGTTCTAGTAATATTTTTCTGGGTCTATTTTAATTCCTTAAAATGTCTTACTGACATTTAGGATACAATTAATTTTGTCCAGCTTCAGAAGTCTGTAGCACAGAAGTTTGTGCCTCAAATAGATACTCAGGGCTTCCTTTATAGTTAATGGCGAGAAAGAATTACTTCTGAGATTCGATTATTTAATTCTTACACAGAAATCCAACAAGATAGATAAATCATACCCTAAAAATGTCTAATTTTCTTCACTAATTCTAACAGAAGCCTAAGGTGATCAGCTAATGTACACTTTTACATAACAGATGACTAAAGTTGGTCAGAATTTCCCTCAGGAACAGCCATTATTGCAGATTGATGGTATTGTGTGTAGCTTAACTCTGCAATCTGAGATCCCCAGTCAGGGTATCTGCTTCTAGCTCTTTCATTTTTAATTTAGGTAATTATGAATACAAAAATCTTTGAAAGGAAGCATTGACATTATGTGTTGTTATTATTAAGACTGTTCTATACACATATATATCAAGAGAAAGAAAACTAATGCAAGTGAACATTGACACATAATGAGCTATTTTAATAACGTTTCTGATGCTAATTTTATTGTGTTCATAGGCAAACGTTTGGTGTTGTGGGCAAGTAATTTAATATAGGAAGACAATGCTCTCCTGCTTGTTTCATTTGTAGTAGAAGTGATCCATATGTAATTGCATGTAATTTCAGTTGGAATAAGAAATATTATTTCTATATTTTAAGTCAAGGACTTTGCATAAAATGTCAAAATAAACACTAAATGTCTGTATTTGCCAGGAGATAAAAGTATTATTTCTGGAAAGCCTAATCTTGCCATATATGATTTTTTTCTTCTTCAGTTATGAGTTAAAAAAAAAAAGAAAAAGAAAAMGAAAAATGAAAGAACTCTTTGTTGAGAAGGGAATGATCTTTCACAAATTTAGAATAAGAGTTAGTATGCTGTATACATTAGGAACAGAAATGTGTATGATATTCTCATGTCTAATGTGTGATTTTATACTCTAAGAAGTAAAGAAATAAAAYTATAAAGAATCTAAACTGAATTTCCAAGGATATTGCCGTTGCTTTGTTATGGGTTTATGAAATGTGTGAGCACTAGAGGAGCATAACTCATATAGAATATGARGTATTAGATATGTGTACTAGATTTATTAAATTTTATCAAATAACAAGCATAATGAAAATGATGACAATAACAATATCAACTTATGAACTTCCAAAATGTTCCTTAAGCTTAAATAAAGAAGGAAAAAAGAAAAGAAGTAAAAACAAAAGTTGTTCTATAACTTACATAGCAATTTGTACTCATTTTGTAACTAATTAGATTTTTCTATTCATATAAGGTAAGATCCGCTGAATAGCATAGATGAGCACAAATGAGCTTAAGTTCAATATTTTTTAACATATAAAAACATAATTAAATCTTGTTGCACAGGTTTTTGAAAGAAAAGCAATTACATCAGTTGAGATTATAGGCTGTAACTGTCAAGTGTTAATTAAATCAGTTCAGAAATACTGCTTAAAGGAAGCAAGATAGTAAGAAATAATGTTGGAAAACTAGAATTGGCTCAACCTGATTATAAGATAATTAATCTTTATTTCTTTAAAATAAAATAAATATGCAATTTAATGTTCACATATATAGGACTTTCTCATTAAACATTTTATTTACCAGTGCTTGTAACAATAATTTGGGATATTACATTTTCTCTGGGTATTTCCACTGATTTCAATGACACTCCAGGAAAGTGTGGATACAGATGGCTGAGTGCATTTCAAACATAGTTGCTGTTCATTCTRGAAAAAAAAAGAAAGCAAAGAAAAAAAGTGTGCTTTTCATTTCAGAAATTCTATAAAACAGATAAAGAATTATCAGATAGTATATGAAGAAACAAGTTCTTGTTTATCCTGAAGGCACTTTAGGCCGTAAGATATATTCTAAAAGATTACACATTGAAAATGATGACATATTTTTGGCTAAATATTTGGTTTTATTTTGTGTATTTGTCTGTAATAGAATAAGCAATATGTCAAAATGGCTGGTATTTCAATCTAAATTAAGTAAATCTAATCTAATTTTGTCTCCAAATTAATCTTTGTAGTTTCAAAATACACAAAATGAACTGTATCATAAACTACTGTAACAGTTAAAGAATAATATTAAACACAGTTCCAGATACCTTAGAAAGGCTGCTAATTTACTACTCTGTAACAGTATTTCAGAATGCTGTCACTAACAGCAATGGAAGTGACTTGGTCACTGACTGTTTTCCAAAAGTCTGTTACTACATAACTTTTATTTTTGATTACAAATCCAATCATCTGCTTACTCCACAAAATTTATAAATAGGGCAAATTAATTAATGGTAATAATTTCAGTATTTATTCTCGACTGAGGCAGTTCTAGGGAATCCACAAATTAAATACAACATGATATATATCAGAGATTTAGTAGATCCTAATTAGATCTTTGTACTCACTTTTGTAATATACCATTCATATAAATTAAGTTACTTTGAAAGCATAATGAGAAATGCAAAATGACTCTTCCATAAAATATTTCCCTTTGTTTTCTAAGRTCCTTCATACTATGTTAAAACTACTTTCTGCAAAGAGTAGGGCAACTAGCACACATGTGGGAATCAGAAGCATCATAAATTATATTACCCAGGACTTTTTCCTGCTAACAGAATGTCAAGAAGAGAACTTCTTGACATAGACTTAACATTGAACATATATCTTAGAAAAACGTTTATGTTCTTCACTGAAAAACATTACAGAGTTTAAATGACTAATAAAATACTTCTAAAATGTTCTTGAGGTACTGAAATACAGCATATTAACATTTTATCTCACCTTAATTTCTCTGTGAATAAAAATTATCTGCTACAATAGATATAAAATTCATGCTTTAACTAGCAAAAAATCAAGTATTGGGCTCCCAAAAATGCATGCTGCCTCACTGAAAATCAGATACCTCTCTCTTGAGAGTATGAAGAGATGTGGTCCAATTTGCCTTGCATAAAAATTTAAGTTTCAAAATACTCAATGGAAGGATACAGGCACCTCCACAAGTTCCAGTTGGCCTGATACAGACATTTCTCTTCCTGTAATAAATAGAAGAATGTTAGTTTGCCATTCCCATGTGCTTGGGAAGTTGCTCCGCTAGAGGCTCACTAGCGGTTGCTCCATGCCAGAGATTTTCTGGGGTTATCATCAGGGAAAGGGGTTATTCCTTCTCTGTTCCAGCTATCAGTCTGGGCAAATACTGAATACTCAGAAAAACCTGTTATTTGCTCAAATATTTATTCTAACATTCTAATCTGTGAAATTTTTAAGTGTTTTGGTGATCAACAACTTATTGTTGGTCCTCTTTCCATGAACCAAGGCAGTTTACAATAATTCTAGGAGTACTCGTGTTTCTCACATATAAGAACAGACCAAAAATACAGACATTTATATTATTATTTTAAAATAACAATCTCCATCTTCATTTAATTTTTAGTATACTTACACTAAGATTAAATCTGCTTTGTCTATCTCTACAGGCATCTGTCGTCTTAGCCCAGCCACAAAAGTAAGTAACCTTTGTTCTATGTAATCAAATGCTATTTTATTGAATCGGATGTCCTTGCCTTCTTGTTTAAGCCACATGCTGTTTCAACAAAGAATAAAACTCTTTTCTCTTTATGAATATGAATATAACTTTTTCTTTCCTTTTTTCTTTTTTTTTTTTTTTGGTCAGGGCAGATTTCTAGAAAATTGGATTAGTTTGCTGCATAATCTAGCAAGTATCTGAGTTTGTACGGTTTATCTGCAAAGCTATTTGTGGATGGATATAAGCAAGAGGGTGTAAGCAGATACATTGTTAACTTCTTTTAGTTAACACTAAATTATTCTGATTCTGTCTTCTTATTTGACTGAATCTTCATTTGAATGAATCTTGCATTTTTTCAGTTTGAAGTGTTTCCATCAACTACACTTTTTATTTTCTTTCTCCTATGTTTATATGACGCCAACATCTAAAACTGAATTACTGTGGAACTGGCAAAATATGTGAATTAATATCCTCAGAAAATGTGTTTAGAATTATGGATAAGTGCCTTGTATATCACCCRTTGTAAATCATCGTTCATTGTAAATCTGATGGGCAAATAACTCACAGACCTGTTTTGTTCTTATGCTCACGATGAAATCTAATTTAAAATAAAATAAAATTAAGCACTATGAATTTTAAATTTGGTGAATAATGATATGAACATAATATTAATGGTATTTGTATCATACAATGTAAGACTGTAGCATAAAACTGCCTGCCTACCAAAAAATAGTCTCCTTGTCTTCCTTGGCAGCTGTCACTGCTTTAACTCTTTCTGTCGTCACACTGATGACTGGAGAAATTTACTCTCCAATTTGGCAGTTACTGATTAATCTGCTGGCTGCTGWGGCAGAGGCAGATTCTCAGCCTGTTAAAATGACATTCTACCAYACTATGCCAATTTGAAGCTACAATGTCATGAAATAATAACGAAGTATGAATAGCTAATGTTTGAGACAGTAAAATACACATATAAAATATTATTTTTAACAAATGCACTTGTTCTTATTCTTCACTCTAATCTCATGATTAGGTGAGTGGCAATCTTACAGTGTCTGCTTATCACTCTCACTTTTGAGTTCCTAACTCAGGGCTCCTTTTTTCAGTAGCCCAAGAAGAGAAGAATTTGAGAAAAATAGTTGAGCTCCCAGGAATGAAGGAAAAAGACTTTTGGAACAACAATGTGCATCTCCCTTTTTAAAAAAAAAAAAATCCTATTTTATTAGGCCCTCCCATTTATTTATTTATTGTATGTGGAGTACTGCAGTTCTGAATGCAGAGTTTAGTGTTTTTCTTTTTCCTACAGTCTCTTTTTCTTGCTATTCTGTTATAGAGGTGATAGATGCTCAGAAGAAGCAAACAAAACAAATGTTCATACAATATATAAGGGGCGGCATAAGAGAAATAGAGCAGTATAATTAGAGAAAAAGTTATGAATATAATGAAAATAAATGGAAGCAATGCTAGCTTTTTTATTATGTATTTTTAAGTAGATGTAGGAAAGAAATTTTTTTAAGAAAAAAAAATTGTTCAGCCTTAATGATGTTTTAAAATGACTATTGTGTCACATTGAAGCAGATAGGAGTCTGCTTCAAGAAAAAATGAATATAAAATGTTTCCAGATCTAATGACAAGTATTTTAAGGGCAATTGTGGATTGATTTAGCAGTAAATAAAAAAAAAAATTAAATAATATTTGCATAATTTAAGCTAGACAACAAAGATATGCACATGATTTAAATTTTTAACTCAGAGCTTTCTGCAGAAAAGCTAAAAACTTCTGATAATCTCCTTGTTTAATGTGTGACTCCAAAAAATGAAAAAAGAAAGTTGTCAACATACCTTTAAAACTTTTGTTCTCTTTGTCTTGGTAATGAAAGGGGTAATAGGTAGTGATTTGTTCTGGAGTTGAAGGAACAAGAAATGGTGACCTCATAAGCAATTTACAAAGCTTATTGAGTTCCATTTTGTGTTTTACCTTTTTCATAAAAGGTTGCAATAAATGAGATTTATTAAACCCAAACTCAAGGGGTCTGAAATTACTCCAACCAGTGGAAAAAGTTTTGAAAACTCTAGGGAGACAAAAGTGTCAGATTTGTCTTTTTCTGCTTAAGTAATCTAAACTTGTCTCCATACTGTTTCTAATTCATAATTAAAAGTCTTACAGAAAAGGTAAACACATTCCCCAGTGAACTGGAGAAGTGATGAGTACTAAAACTCCAGAGTTTTCTTTCTGCCTTCAGGCCATAAGGATCTGGATATCTTATTATAACTACATCACATATGAAGAACTTACAAGCAAAAAGAATCCAGCATCTCTAATTATTATGTGAAAATTGCACAGTCAAATTGAAAATACATTGAGAGAGACCTCGGGGGGTTTCTAAGCATTCTGGTCAAATGAATTCTCTGTTCCCTATGTCCTGTTAATGCTTTAATGAAACTTTAAAACAGCTGACTCAAAGTGAAGGAAAGAGTTTCAAGGATGCTTGAGATATTTTATAGATTTTCATTTCAGATACCACTTGAAATTTGTAGAAAGAATTCCCAGTTTGTGAAACACCTCTACTACAAGAATATTGCAGCTTGGATTCACAGTATTAAAAGAGAATTCTGAACTGAAAAGGAATCTCCAACGGCATCACCTCTCCTCAGGAATAACATGATTCTTTTTTAAGAGCAGAGTATAAAAATGATATTTTGCCTAAATCAGAAAATAGAATATCTCCTTGAAAATTCTTTAGAAATACTAAGAAGTAGGAAAAGTAGGAAAAGGAAAAGTAGGATATTTTAACCTAAAAACATATCATGATTTTATTCTACTGGTGATGTGAGTATGGACCTCTGGAGACAGGGATCAACATCTTGGTCAATGACAATGAAAGCTCCACCACACAAATCCACAAATCTGGGAGACTTCCAGTGCCTTAGGCCCAGAGACTCCGCAAACCCTGCAAGAATATTTCCCATGCAGAGATACCAGAGGCCAGGTTAGGAGACATGGCTAGGTCATGTAAATCAGTAGAGGCATATCTGAGAACTGTTCTAGCTGGTGACTTCCCCATATGAGCAGGCAATCAAGGGTTTATGGGTTAGTATCACTTAAAGTTTTGTGTTCTGTCCCTAAATCTCAGACTTTTAAGAGACTGTGAATATATGTGATTTCTAGATACTTTTAGGCAAGCTCACCATCCTTCTGAGAGCCTTTGTTGAGCCACACTGATGTAATTGTAGAGTAAGATTTAGACTAGTTAATTTAGTGAGCAGTATTTGGGAATTAAATTCTCTCATTTTAATCTCTGATCCCAACCTTCTTTTATTTTTGTTTACTTTTTGAAACAAGATCACAGATCTAAAATGCACTCTGCCAAAAAATTGGCATGAATCTTAAATATTAACATGGTATATCTTCAGATGAGAATAGCCCTGTATGGTCCATCAGGAAGATGATAGCTTTATGTTCAAACATTTTGATGCTAAGGAGGGTTCAGAACCCAGGTCTTCCAGTTTACTGCATGATTAATGTCACCAATGGAACAGTACATCAAAGCTGTCTGATAGTGACTGTATGACACCCACACTTTGTAAAGTGATTGTGTCTGCTGTTTTTCTTACTGAACTTCATGCTGTGGCTGTAGGATAAGCATGGTCTGAACACAGGAGGCATAGGTGTCCCTATAGGGAACCTTGGCCTGTCTCTTTCTGACTCTGATACTTAAGAAGGAGTTGGGTACCTAGTTATTCCATTTGGAGTGCTTTAGACTAATGCCTAATTTTAGTGTTTTCAGAGTTGTGCTGTCCGACTTTTGGACACAGCTAACTTAAAATTCCTCTGAGGTTACCCTGAACTAGCAATTAGGCTGGCTGAATTATTGGTTTGAATTCAAGACATTAAACACTGTCTAGCTGCTATTTTAGACAAAATATTGATGGTTTAAATTGCCTATTTATGTGTTTGTGCTTCATTTCCCGGTCTGTGACACAGCCATCTCCAGGAAAAGAGTACCCCCCTTCATCATGGTTTTCTGAATTTAAATACTTAAATGTTCCTAAGGTGCTTTTGGTAGAAATAGAAGGTCCTTATAAACAGAGCAATGTAAATACAACTAGAGCCATACCTATACTAATAAAATAAAGAGTGCTTTGGAACAGGAGTGTGATATATATTAAAAGTTGAATGTCTCGGGCTAGCACCAGCCAGAACTCTCCTGAATAACTCCCAAGTACGGATGAGGGGTGAGATTATTCTACAGCTCACATTACAGGTTTGCAAGCAGATCCCCCTCCCCACCTTTTGCAAGCTAAGGGACATTATCACTGCAGACATAGAATATTCTTTACTGTTTGGCAATAGTGATGAGGGATATTTCCTTTTTTTTTTTTTTTTTTTTTTCCTTTCTTTAGTGTAGGCATGATTTAAGTCTCTCCCTTTCTGTTTGGGGGAATGTTTCTTACTTTCTTCTTTGTAACCCTGTAATAGGAAACAGGGAAGTTTATTCACTTGCATTTTTTCACTGTATCACTCACACATACACAAAAAGAACAGATTGCAGGTGATTAAACAAAACTTTATTATAACTATATTCCCTTATAATATCTAGAAGTCCAGTTTTTAATATTTTATYCTTATTCCTTTATTCTATAACTTTATTCTATATTCTATAACATATAACTACTGCAGGCTTTGGAAGAATTGCTTTGTCCTTCAGAGTAAAGTCATCCTCATATATCTTTTTGTAATCCACAAAATGTTCTCTGCTGGAGTCTGTCTGACCTTTGCTGGAAGCTGGGAGGCTAGGAAGTTACTCAAGTGGTAATAGAAAACTGTTTTCATATATAGGTGAAAATTGAATTCATGCCTTTCTGTATGTTTTACTCGGGCCTTTTGTCCTAATTTTCAAATAATATAAAATGCTATAAATAATGGATGTGCATCTAACAGAGGCATCCAACAGATGAAGCAATTTGTGCAGCACTTTCTAAGTTCTGCTTAGTTTTCTGGTAATTTAGTTGGAGATCATTGTAGGTGGGTTCAGCTGGGGCAAAAGTTCATGAAGAAAAAAAATGCTCATGATGATCAGAAGAGGTGACAGGGCAGAGCAAGAAATCTCCAGTCTTCAGAAAGGGTAGGAACTTTGTCCAGGGAACTACAGGCTAGTCATCCTCACCTCCAACCCCGGAAAGGTGATGGAGCAGCTTATCCTGGATACCATTTCCAAGAACATGAATAATCAGAAGGTGATCTGAATTAGTCATGAATTCACAAAGCAGAAATTATGTCTTACCAATCCAATGGCCTTCTGTGACGGAAAGAATGGCTCGGTAGAAGAAGGGATAGCTGAGGATGTTACCTAATTTCAGTAAGACTTTTGACACTGTGTCCTTTATCATCCTCAAGTCCAGGAAGTACAAAATAGATGATCAGACAGTAAGGTGGATTGACAACTGACTGAAAGGCAGAGCTCACAGGGTTGTGATCAGAGGCAGTTGYGTTGCAGTCAGTTTGGAGGTCTGTCATCAGCAGCGTCCCCACGGATTAATGCAGTCTAGCTGCAGGTATGTAGCCAGTAGTATCAATAGAGGGCAATACCGTGCCCAATGTTGTTCAACCTCATCAATTACCTGCTTGAAGGGGCAGAGGGCATCCTCATCAAGTTTGCTGAGGATACAAAACTGGGAGGAGTGGCTGACAAACCAGAGAGCACTGTGTGGACTCTGGGTGTCCAGGTCCTTTATTCAGAGGGACCTGGACATTCAGAGGCTGGAGAGGTAGGTAAAGAGGATCCTACTGAAGTCCAACAAATGGAAGTGCAGAGTCCTGCACCTAGCGAATAGTAAGCCCAGGCCTCAGTACAGGTTGGTTGCTGACCTCCTGAAAAGCAGCTTTGTAGAGAAGGACCTGGGGGTCCTGGTGGACAAGTTGATTATGTGCCAGCAATGTGCCTTTGTTGCCAAGAATTCCAAGATTATGCTGGGCAGCCTTAGGAAGAGCATTGCCAGCAGGCTGAGGGAGGTAACCTCTTCTGCTAAGCACAGTTGAGGCCACATCTGGAGTTCTTGGTCCAGTTTTGGGCTCACCTCAGCACAGAGAGACATGGAGCCCCTGGAGTGAGACCAGCAAAGGACTACTAAGATTATGGCTACTATACATCTTGTCTCCTATGATGAAAAGCTGAGAGAGATGGGCCTGTTCAACCTAGAGAAGAGAGGACTGTGATGGAATCTTATCAGTGTGTATCAATATCTGAAAGGACGCTGTAGAGAGGATGGGGTGGGACTATTTTCAGTGTTGGACTGTGATAGGACAAGAGGCAAGAGACAATGAAACAAACACAGGAACATAGAAACATGTTCCATCTGAACATGACGAGAAACTTCTTGACTGTGAGCACTGCAACAGGTTATCCAGAGAGGCTGTGGAGTCTCTTGGAATTCTTGGAGATATTCGAAAACTGCCCGGCTTTGGCCCTGGGCAACCTGCTCTAGCTGACCTTCCTTGAGCCCTTGAGTTGGCCTACAGGATCTTCCAAACCAGCTTTCTTGTGGTTCAGTGATCTGGTGATTCTGTGTCATGTCTGAATAGAGGTAATATTTAAAATTAGGAGGAAGAAAAATATACACACACACCGCAAAAAAGTGGAATCAGCAGAGAGATTAGCACTATTTGACACAGAATAATCTGTGACGTAAGATACTTATTATTAGTGAGGAGAATGGTTTGCCATTTTAATGTACTACTTAAAAGAAGAAAAGAGAGAAGATTATAACTTCTCATAGTAATAGATTTTACACTTTTATACAAACTGCAGTTCAAAGTCTCAATTTTTTCATACAATATTTATAAGTGTTGAGGCAGATTTTTTTCATTTTCTCTACAGTATCAACACATTTTAGGTCTCTGTATTTTATATCATATTTTTTATCTTAGAATAATAATGCTTTGATTATGCTTAGCTAAGGGTTTAGGTCATACATTTGAGAAATATTTATTACTTCATTTGGTAACTTTTTGGAGTACTCTGATTTTGAGATTTTTATAACTTATTTTTTCCAGGAAAAATGCCTTTGAAATACATTGAAATTTATATTTTAGTGAAATGCTCAAGGTCACATCTAGTGGTGAAGAACAC
Source organism: Eudromia elegans (assembly GCA_003342815.1). NCBI lineage: Eukaryota > Metazoa > Chordata > Aves > Tinamiformes > Tinamidae > Eudromia > Eudromia elegans. The sequence goes on from PTEX01000121.1 coordinate 688,548, forward strand.
AGGTGCCAATTTCACAGCCCACTACTCAGATCACTGGACCACACTCCTTCCAATATTTTTGGTAGACAAATAGCAACAAAGTTTATTAGATGGTAACAGGATGCCATAATGTGCAATTTATTTTGGTATGGATTTCCCATTTTACCGACAAGATTATTCAGCAAAGCTACATTTCAATTGTTAGTGCTAAACAAATATATGTGTAATTACAGCAAATAAGTCTATAATAATAATAAAAAAGTTTATACTATATAGATATTACGTACAAATTTATTCCTTGATACCAGCAATACCAAGATTCATAGTTTTCAGTTTTCCCTCTAAAAGTTTTTTTTTCTGAATTCCTACTTTAAGTTTCCTGTGATTGTATGCATTCTGTTGCATTAAATTTAAACATTTTATTTTAGTTCAGATCAATGAGGAACATATTTTTGTACTTTGACTTCTTTTAGTACAATAAGAGAAAACATTTGTTTTTATAACCTTTTCTTTATGTTACTAATATGAAGCTTACTGGAAATAATTACTAAAACCTTTCTTATAATCAGTGTTGAATAAATGATGACATTTTACTATACTGATCTGTGGTCTGACAGCCCCAAATTAATGCTGACTTCATTGCATTGTGTTTGAGAATTTCATATAAGTTTAGCATGTGAGTAAATGGAAATCATTAATTCAAGATACAAGTTTAACTGTTATTTTAAAGAAAAAGTATCTAATATTCATGAATCTATGAATTTGGTGCCTTCAAAGGTAAACTTACTTTAGAACACTCAATAAACTTTGTAAATACATTGTTTCCAATGAGTTCATAACTCTGAATAGCTAGTTTCCTGGTTCTCTTTTAATTTCTTGTTTGCTGAGAACCTTTGATTTATTAAGCATGAAACATTTTATAGCTATCTTTAATAATATTTCCTGCTAATGAAGATCAACTGGTATGAGCGATTGTGGAGCTAATAACAACAGTAAAACACGAGTCAGCAAGGTCATTATGTCACAGTGCCAAGAAAGATTCCCATTGTCCAAGAAATGACATCTAGCCAAGTATGAAGGTAATCATAACCTTCTCCTTCTTTTGTTCATCTCTCAAGTAGTTTTTTTACCTTTCATGATTATAGTAATTCTTTTCTCCATGGTGATAATTATGATAATGGCAATGTAAAACTGTTCATATTTAGTCATGTTGTTGATTTTTTTCTAATCTGCAGTGAAAAAGATCATAAATACAGGATAGGCAATTCACAGCTAGATATCTGTATATATAAAAGCTCTGCTGTCTCATAGATAGGCATAAAGGAGTTGAGAAATTCAATAAATATTTTGATAATAGAGAAAATAAAATCTGAATTATTGATGGAATGATAAATGAAAGAACACCTAACCTCTTTCCCGCTTTTAATATTAACAGTAATTTTCCTCTACCCTGCCATATACAGATTCTAAGAAGTTCAGTTCAGAGGTGATCTTCTCACAAAGTAAAGAAATAACTAATTGTAGTGAGGAWTTTTAATACTGTAGTCTATTCTGAAAATAGAATATGATTGTTTCAGAAAGAGTAATATATATACAAAGATGCTTTCATATTAATATTAAGTACTTCTACTTATCTCTCCTGGCATCTCTCTGAAGAAGAACAAGATAATAGTCTGATATGCACTAATAAAGTACTGTCAGGAATGCCTGCAAAAATGAAAAAAGAAAAAGTCATATAGCCTTCTAGAAATGCTTAAAATATAATTCTATGTCACCTTCTTTCTCTAATTCCTGTTTTATCCATCTGCTGTTTATAGGTTTTTTGTTTGTTTGTTTGTATCTTTTTCTGCAGTGGTGGAATTGGAAGTTCTTTCTTTGATTTCTGTGGGTTCTTTTTATGGCAGTTTTTCTAATTTAAAATATCCTATGTCAGTGGGTCAAATATCTGTATAAGCTATTTCAGTGTCTATATAGACTATAAGAATTCACCTTCTGGGTTGATTTCTAATCTTGCCATGGTAAATTTAGTATTCTATATGAGAGGAACTTTTTTTTTTTTCCGTTTTTTTCATTACTGTCAATCTCCTTGAAAATTCCTGCTGATCTGTTCAAGTATTCGTGCAGCAAATTATACCTTCTGAATTGTGTRAGGAGAGCACAAGGAGGACTAATCCTGAATTCAAGGTTAATATAATCCTGGACCAAAAACTGGACAGAATGATAACTCAGCTTTTCAACCTTCACATATCATCATCAAATCTAGCCAACAGAGTATTCCCATAAACATCTGAGGCAAAAGAGTACCCATGTGTGCTCATGAATTTTCAATTTCATTCAGTCTAATTGCATGTATTCTCAAAGTAACTGGTATTTCCATCTATCACAAAGCTTTTCCTTATAACCATATGTCATATCTGACAAGGTAATCATGTTGCTAAATCAACTAAAAAGGTGCCCTACGTTATTCTTTATAAAGATAGACTAACTTAAGTATTTTAGATATCTCTCACATTAGATTGTCATAATAGCACTCTTCAAAATCCACATGGAAGCTTAGCTTTTACTATTTAGGCGTGTTCTTAGGAACTTATATATGCAACTGATCACCTATGGAAAAAGATCAATGAGACTTTTGAAATACTTTCTTCACTTCATCAAAAAATTTCTTTCTTTCTTCAGTTCAGGTTGCAGAAAATTTCACCTGTAAACTGAGATTATTCAGACATTCCACCTGATTTTATTTCCGAGCAATTATTATTCCTAAGAAGTGTTCCAGAAATATTCATGCAACATGATCTCTTAGAATAATATTAGGGAGTTACCAGTGAAGGCAGATTATATATAAACACTTTAAGTCATTTATTTGCCAATTGATCCAAATTGCTTGTACTCCTATAAGATACAGTGGACTTCCATAAAATCTACAAGTTTATAAAGTAGGTAAGCTCTTTATCTCAGCATGTTTTGCTATGTTCAGATTTGCTTAACCAACTAAGACCACTAAAGAGCTTACAAATGAAAATTTTTCAGTGAAAATTGATTACTTAAAAAGAAAAAAAAGTGCAATAAGTTAGCAAAGACCCTTATAAGATCCAGTTACAACCTAATTGGTACATTGACCTGGACTGGTACCTAGCAAGACATTCTTCATAACAAACACTTCCACTTCCACATGGTGCACTTCAACTTTTGTTTAAGTATTTAGAATAAGGGGTCTTCCTTTTCTTCCTTGAGTTCTTTTATTTGGAAATCAGCTTCAGCTCTTTAGATGTCTTTCTTCCTAATATAAAAAAAGCTTATTTATGAAATGAAATTATGATTTTTTTTATGCATCAGTCATATTATTAGTATTATTTTCAGTTATTCTATCTATTTATCATATATAAAATGTAGGATGAGATGAAGAATATATTACATGAATATATTACATGATATAAAGGATAGATAAGTCTAAAAGTTTACTGTGATGTCCTGTATAAATGGATAATCTGAGTTTGAACACCGTAGAAATATTTGATGCATATTGACAATTATAACCACCTTCCCTAAGCCTATGCTAGTTAAAGAAAATGCTAGGGTGATAYATTATAGCTAATCAATATAATCACTGGAAAGAGGCCCCTGAATCTGCTGATCGGTGCATTCCTTATAGAGCTGAGAGACTTTTTCTAATTTATWCATTGAATTTCACCTCTCTCTGTTTTTGAATTCTCTGGTGGCAAATTATAATATTCTCAAATGTATTAATCACTTCATAGTGTTCATAAAATAATTTACTGGAGTATTTCTCTCTGTAAACAATCTATATAAAGTGCATACAATTTTTAATACATTTTAATCTATTTTTTCACACTTTCATTAATGTTGTCCAATTACTTGACATGTCAATCTAAAACCTAAATCAGATGCTCAAACTCTTATAAATATTTTATTGTACTTTCTGAAAWGGTCTAGGCCATATTTAGGTACTTCCTTTTACTTTTTTTGCCTTTTTAAAATTTCCAAATTGGAGCTGAAAATATTTTTTTAAAAGTAAGTTTGAAAATGGAAGTGTAAAAAAAGGAAAAGAGAARGGATAAAGAAAAATTGCTGCATGTAATTACTTCAAGAAAGTAAATCCTTCCATTAAAAATATAAGCTATGATGAATACTGTAAAAAGAAACACAAAGAAATYAAATTACGAATAGTCAGTATTCTTTTGGTGATCTGAAAGACAAACAAATTACTTAATTTAAAATGTAAATCTAACAATTATTTCAGTTAATTTGGTAATATATTCTACTTATTTCAAGTTCTGGACCACGTTACCTCATTTTTATCTCATTATCTCATTATCTCATTATTATTTTATCTCACATTATCTCATTTTTAAATTTTGTTGCCAGGCAACAAAAAAGAAAGAAAGAAAAAAAAAGAATTCAGTTAAAAACCTGGATAGGCCAAGATGGTGCATTGTGACATGTTTCATCAGTTTCAGAGCAAAACTTAAATCTTAACTTGTMTCTGAGGATTTACAGGCCTCTCCAGTACCCAATTTATAGCTAATTGTAGGATTGAAGGCTATGAGAACAGCCATTTCTTACTTCTAATCTTTGCTAAATCACTGATGCATTAGATAGCTGGAGGCAGGTGACAAATACTTTCTCTCTGCAAAGAAAACTTTCAAGCTGGATTTGTGTTTAATCAGTTTAAGTGATGCAAAGGTGTCAGAATAGAYCAACAAACTCGAATTCGGTGAATGAGATCCATTCTAATGTGTCCCTCTGAGTATTTGGTAAGAAGACCATAATCATTCAGGGTTTTTTCASTCCCTGAAAAAAAAGATATTACATCCTCTCACTTCATTTTCCAGCATCATATGAGCTTCTTATATAGAACCTAATACCTGCCGGTCTGTCAAGATTAAAACACAATCCTACTGAAGTCAACGGATTTTAAATGGGGCAAACAGTGCCMTCGTTTCAACTGCTTATCAGCAGATCCCCTAATATCTGTGCTGTSAAATAACATATTAGGATAACAGAAACACTAATAAAATATAATGATATTACGTGTATCATGTAGACTGTGAAGATATAATCATAATGTCTGGATTATGCTGTTTATTATCAGTTAGTCTTTTTTATTTATATGATGGGAGGGGGAAAGTCAGAAATATTACATCTGTATATTTTCAGTTTTAAATACTTTTAGTTTTGTTCCAGAGAAACTGCTGTAATCTAGGATTCTTTAGTTCTCTTGCTAGTGACCTTAATCTTTTCTAAGAAAGTAGTTTWATTTTCCACCATCCTCACCTTCTACAATGTTTATTTAATTGTTCTTACCAAGATTTGATCTTTCCCTTTTTATCTTCTAGAGATGATGTCAGTTTTGGGGGGGAGGTTTGCTTGTTCATTTATTTATTTTTGTAAAATGCTTTCATTTACAGCCGCAAAAATGTTGAGTAGTTCAATGTAAGTGGTATTTAAAGGGATCATAAAAAATAATGCTAAGCAAAAAGCTCTGATTCTGAAAGTTTCAGAGCACATCGTTTGGTACATGCCTTTCACTAAAGTGGTCTATGGTGAAGCAGAAAATGAACACATGCTCCCTGACACAAGTCCTGAAGGACTTGAGGGACAAGAGTGCTATGTAAAACTGGGCAAGTCAATGGCAAAGCAGCCCAGGTACAGTTTAGACCTCCATCAAGCTCAAGTCACTTTTGGTAGGGTTTTAAGCCTGTTGCAATGTAGTACTCTGCTGCACTGTAGTCTGCTGATTGCAGCACATATGCTATCAAGGCCACAGAAAGGGCATCAGGGAAACATCTTTTCTTCTCCAAGGAAGGAGTCTTCTGATGTCTGTGAATTAATAAAACTCAAAGTTGTCAGGTTTATCATTGAAACCCTCTAATCTTTTGTTCTAGGATGAGCCATATAGCATTGTCCCAAAACCACAATGTGCTTAAAAATACAAAACCAAAATGTAGTCTGTTTTAATCAGTGTGTCACATTTGTCTTCAGAAATTTATTACATCACCTTGAATGAATAAATATACTGTAGTACAAATTGCTTGATTTTTATGACTGGAGCAGCTTGCCAAATGCCAGCTGGTTCAATGTGAATCAAGCAAATTCTAGTGAAATATGGATGTTTTGRAGTTGTTGTGACTCAGGGAAAAGCTGGTTCTTCTGGAAAAAAAAAGTTTTTAATAAAAATATAGTTTAAAGATTAATAAAAGTACACTGTTGAATTCTGTAATACTCTTAATACTYTGCTGCTACTGCAATCCTGGTCTGCTAACCACATATTTTACAATATGGGGCAACACAGGACTCACAACTATTTTTTTTTTTTTTTCTGCTCTCATAGTTGTTATGGAATAACTGTTTTATTTGCAATTGCAACACACTGAGCTATCTCAAATAGYAAAAATGTTCTGCAGATGTACAAGAGAGGAAATATAAAACAAAAGCAGGCAGGTGGAAGTCTTACAAAATTAATAAGACTGTTCTTCAAATATTGTATCTGTTTCTAGCACCTCTACTTTAAAAGGACATTTATGAACATGAAAGGATCTGGGATGTTTTGAAATGCAGAAATCTCTCTTAAGGGCTGATGAGAGAGGGATTGTGAGACTTGATCTCTTTAAGTTATCTATAAGGAGTGACATTGCATGACACTTGTGAATCTATTGAAAGAGAACTTTTCCTCTAACGTTGTGTCCATAGTTGTAACAGGGGCCCAAATTGCAAGCCACAATTGACAAATTGAGAAAAGATGYTAATAAATGCAAGCTATAAGAATAGTCAACTAATAAAATTATTAAGTTAGAAATGTTAATGTTAAATGTTAAACTTAGGTTWCTTTATCAGCTTAAGGTTTTTACTTTAGAGCAAGTGTCTTCCMCCTAAAAAGTAGTGTTGCTCAGTCAGAACCTAGAGATTTCACAAACAAGTCAGATAAGTGATATTCTGGATTACTATTATAGGTTACATGACCACAGAAACTTTACACCTTMAAATCTATAAGWCATACACTACTCTCTTGCTGAAGATGTTTTACTTTTCAAATAACTACAGAAAACACGCACTTTCCCAAAATAAAACAGACCTCTGAAAGTGTAGCAAGCAAGATATACATATTGAAGCAAAAMATTTTCAATTCTTTTGTGGTGCTAATGCTGATTTTGACTTTTATATTGTCCCTTGCATTTATCTCTCTAGCATTTCTAATCTGGTACCCTATACTTTCCCAAACAGTACATCTTCTAATAGAGAAGAATTTCCCTCCTCTTTTTTTGAGAGGATATCTTAAATATTATGACAAYCTTGTGAAGTCAGTCTTTGTGTGTTCTAGCTGTTATAAGCAGAGAGGAGTGCAAGGGTTTCTCTCACCATTCTTTAATGTACTAGTACTATACTGCACAGACCATATAAATAAATRTTATATATATCTAAGCAAAACTAAACTATAGCTACACTATAAAAGGTAACTACAGCTAAACTACAGCTAAATTAAAAACTGTAACTACATACTGTAACTATAACTAAACACTAATCTTCCTAATTTCAGATTAAATTGAGTCTATTAACCATATCCTGCAAGCATCCACTGGATCATCAGGATGTTATGTGGGACCTCTGCTCTCTTATGCAATTAATTTCATTAGGTATTGGGATTCACAGCCTCACAAAGGCTGAGATATTGAAATGCACTGCCCAGGAAAGAGTAGTTTRGGGTCCTGGGGTATTTTCATGTATGCCAGGATAGTTTCTGTRGGAAGCTTAGGGGAAATTAAATAGGATATTATTGCACATTCAATTCTAGATTCGAGCATCTAAATTGCACTTTCTTTATTTTTGTAGATGTSTGAGTAAAGTGGTCTTAAGAGCCTTATATAGACAAGATAGCCTTAGTCTGTGAATATTTGTTTTTAATTTTCAAGGTCATGAGGTTCATTTTCGATAGTCATGAGGCACAGAGTAGTTTGTAGCTTAGAAATTTCTGTACCCTAAACAGTACTAAATCTTGTCCAGTACTTTTATTAATGCAAAATGAAATTAATATGAAAAGTAGTAACTAAATCTTAATCTTATTTATTCTACACTAATTTTGTCACTTTTTTCTCTCTTTYTTTTCTGCTAAGAAAGGCTGATTCTAACACTAGTCTGCTTTGAAATGGAGGTTTGAATACAGATGTGCTTACTTTTTTGTTTAAATATAACACCATTATTTTTTATTTAAGGTCTCTTTTGTTACATTAGAAACCATCACAGATAAAAATACTGTAACCTTAAATGGGAATATGATTGACTCATGTCTGAATTATTAATGTCTGAAAAGAATAAAAGGGATTTTTACTCACAACATAGATGCAATAAAAAAAGGACATAATGCATGTCTATTGAGTATGACTTTTTTTTCTCACAGATATTTTCAGTCTTATYCAGTGTAGGAAACAGGAATACCGACCTGAAATTCCAGGTTTTGTCATTCCACTCTCAGTTCTGCTGATAATTCCTTTGTGCTAATAAAGTAATCCTTCCCTGTCTTTAAAGCAGTACTATGAAATTATATTTGCAGATAGAAAGTTATTTATGACATATTTTATAGTACTTAGATGAAAGACATGGTGGACATTTTTGAAAGCCGAAGTGCCAGTCAGAGCAGCTACAATTTGAAGGACTTGTTACTTCTCAGATTTTATGGATGGTGCACTTGGCAGTTGTCAGACTTACCTACAAGTAGTTTTTGCTGGGCATCCAGCTAGGACAGACCAAACCATTACTTTCTCCCTATTATGAGCAAAGCTGCCCAGGAAAGTGAAGTGACTGTCCCTGGCAGTGTTCGAGAAATGTGTAGATGAGGGACTTAGGGACATGGTGTAGCAGGCGTGGTGTTGAAGGGTTTACAGTTAGACTTGACAATCTTGACGATCTTTTCCAACCGTAATGATTCTATGATTCTATGATTCCTGGTGGGAAGGTGGAGATTCCTGAGATTTGTTTACGGAAAACTTTATATAGCATATATTGTGCAGCACTATAAAAGGAAAGTAAAATAAGTGATAGCATTACACGAGGCTTTATATAGGATTATTTGCGGAAAAAAGCTCCATGGACCATAGTTTTTTTTATCTGGTTTATTAAATTAAGATTCTGAACAAAAACACAATGAATTGCATCTATATGTGTGTGTCTGTATGCATATACATATGTATGTATTTGTGGGAAAAAAAAAATAGAGCAAGTTACTCTTCTGATTTTGCTTGCTTCTTCCTTAAGGAGTGCTGAATCATAAAAAAAAAAAAAAAGAAATATATATATCTGACAAATTTATTTCTAGTTTTACTTAAAAGAAACTATATACCTCAAGTGTTACTGTTTTCCAGTAGTAGCCTGCTATTTGCAGTTCCCAGAGTTTCTAGGACTTCCTCTGTTGCTGTGGGGCAAGCTTCCAGGAGGACTGCCTCCTCAGGATAAGTGTTTTGTGTAGCTGAAGCTGTTCAGCTCCACAACTTGAAGATCATCAAAGTTCTGGACAACTTGAGAAGATGCTGGAGATATGAAGAGAGGGCAGATATTGTGTTCCCYCTGAAGCAACAGAAATCACTTGAATGAATGTGCCCTGTATTGATAAACACTGAAAAACACAAGTAATTTTAATAATAATGGAACAAAGCACCTTGCAATTAAAGGACACGGTGAGAATTTTGGGACAGAGTCAGTAGCTATGGAAGAACACGGAATATAGGTAATGACTGTTTATGTATAAGGGGATGCAAATTCTGTATGCCTAAGACAAATATGAGCACAGTAGAAAAGGTCATGTATTATATGAAAGCGTACCAGTTAAACAGAGACTCTAGATGGAAAAAAAAGAATTGAAACAGCGATATACATCCATCTATGTTAGAAGAAACAAGGTAAGAAAAAGAATATCTAATCTTAAATTAAGACATCACTAGCTTGACTGGAATGAAGATGCTAGTGGAAATATGGTGAGAGACATGAAACAGGTAGTAAGGACAGGACCTACAAAATATTATAGAAATGCAGTTTGGGTAAATGTCACCCTGGGATGTAATGCAGAAATCTCTTTTTCTTTTTAGATACAATATCTAACTGTTTCATAGAGCAGCTAGTGACAGACATATACATGATGATAAGTAGCCTCTCTGTAGGCCCTGAATAGGATGGAGAAAATTGTTCAGAATTTCCCAGTTAAAGAGTTATTTATGTAGCACACAGACGAGAGACCTTTATAAGAGCAACAGAGCTCARATATCCACCACAGCTCTTATCAAAGTTAAAAAAGAGGGGCTATGCAAAAATGAAGAAGTTTTSTAAAAAGCTAATGGGCAGCCAAGGGAATTAAATCCTTTCAGGAAGCACAGGTATTACTGAAGGATAACAGCAAGAAACAGAGGGCCAATTAAAATCACCTACTGAAAAAAAGACTAAGGAACAAAAGGAAGTTGAAAGACCAAATACTAAAATAAGATAGGTTCCTAGAAACAAGAAGACATCCTTCAAAAAGTTAAAGCCATATCCTTATGCTTGAAAGAACAGAAAGGGATCATAAAGTTTAAAGCATAAAAAGGTATTAAAAGAATTACAGAGAGAGTGGCAAAAGGAAACAAATACATATTTTTTTTTTACACACGTCAAGTTCAAGAAGTCTGTAAGGCAGCTGATGATCAGAATATAAAAGAAGTGCTAAAAAACAAGAAGCAGGAAAAGGTCATTGTAGAGAGGCTGTGTTTGTGCTTCTTGCAGAAGAAACAGAGGAGTCCCATTAGGGAACTGCTCTCTGTGGGTGATGTATCAAGGATCTGTCTGAAGCTGAGTGATTGTAGAAGAGTTTATGGAACAAATTGAGAAAATTAATAATAATAAATTTCCAGGACCCACTGTTATTCACACATGAGGTCTAAAGGAACTCAAGGATGAAATAACTGAATTGCTAAATTTCATGTAGCTTTTCACTTTGAARAGACTTAGATCTTGAAGATTTGAAGGTGGAAAAATTACCATCTTTTTTAAAAGGCTCCAAACAAGGTAGGGGGGAGCTACTCAGTTTACACAGAACTCAAAAAGCCTTTGGGTAAAATCTTTTGCAGAAAGCTTTTAAAGAAATTAGGTGGCATGAGTAAAACCATTTATTGCATGGATAAATAACTGTTTAAGAGAGAAGAAAAAAAAAACATAAGTAGGATTAAATYGTCAGTTCTTGAAGAGAGGTCACTAATGCTGTTAAGCAAGGTTTTTACTATAAAATATATTCAACATTGACCTGGAAACTGAGACATCAGTRAAAAGAAAAAAGATTGCTGCCAGTATGACGATACTATATTTTTAAGGATGATAAGGATGAAAGCTGACTGTGAGGAACTGAACAAAAACTGTAAAACTGAAAAGGCAATGAGATGACCAATGAAATTTAGTSTAAACAAACATAAAGTTATGTATGTATGAGGAAAACAATCCTAATTTCACACAAAATAAATATGGACTCTAAACTAACCATTACCTYCCAGGGGTGTTATCCTTGGGTTATAAAATATAGTTCTCTGAAACAAGAGTTTCATAATAGTAGTGGTCAAGAAAGCAAATCAAATGATAGGAATTATTAGGAGAAAAAGAGAAAGCAAAACACAAGACATTGTAATGTTCTTTGCTGGCTCTCCCACACCTTTAATAATGTTAGCAGTTCTGATTCTGTAAAGTTTGCATCAGACATTGAAAAAGTCTAGAGAAAGTCATCAAGGAGCTGGATAGTTTCTGTAGAAGGAATGAATGAAAAGGCTAAGAAAACTTAATCTAAGAAAAAAATATATATTGCTTAAAGTAGATAAGAGAGTGGTCTATGAAATCAGGATTAGCAAAACACATCAATGKAGTATTCTCTATTCTTATTAGCAAGCAACCTGGGTTTGAGACAACTCTGTCAGGGTTATAAGTCAGCTTGTCTGGGTAGAGCTGCAATAAATATCCATGAGCAATACTGTGTCCAGGACAGAAACAGGGACTGAATCTAGAGGTCTCTGGCAAACAACATTTCTCCCAGGACAATGGGAATAGTACCCTGGTCCCACACAGTGGGACCTTTCTATTCATGATGAATTTTCTAGTTCATGTCTGTGGTAGGCACCCAAGTAGAACGGAATACAATGGCTCAAAGAGATGTCTGATCTTCTGAGGGTAGCACCACTGAGCATTAGTGTGGAACAAATGGACAAGATAGAGTGGAGCATGAGCATAAAGAAGTTTTTCCAAGGCGAGATTCACAGATAGTCTGGCTGGGGGTTATACAGCCRACTAAAGCCCTTCATATGGAGAGGCAGGGAAGCTCATACGGCAGAAACACCCCAAGGGCACAAAGTAGGTGAGAGTTACCCCCTCTCATGAGCAGCCCACAAGAGTAGAAATTTGCAGGATTCAAGGCGGTCCTCACCCACTGGAACAAAAGGTGCAGGATATTAAACCCCATAAAGACCACAAGTAGCACATGGTCCACTCAATCCTACCAACCGTGAGGTCTCCAGTTACAAAGATCCTCATCAGGATCACCTTATATCCTGTTTCTGTCACCTGAATACAGATTTCAGTGCTGTGAAAGAGGCTCAGCAAGGGATCCTCACTTTGGTGGCAAGGGGGAGTTGCAACAGTTTGGAGGATTTATATGCCCTGAGGACGTGGGGAGTCCTTGATAAGGAAAACCTCCCATATGCTAAAAAGCTACTGATAGTACCTGAGCCTGCAGAGGTGAAGACATAAGCAGAAGACAACATATGTCAGCATGCTTCTTGCTGGACCACCATATCACAGAAGAGTCTCTGTAAGACTTGGAAGCCGCAAGTTTTCATTTGTTTGCACAGGCCTAGGACCTGTCTCAGCTGTCTCAAGGGTTTTCAGTCTCCTCTTGGGAGAGCAAAGTGCAACCTAAAAAAAAAAAAAAAAAAAAAAAAAAAAAAAAAAAAAAAAAAAAACAAAAACCAAAGTGTTTTACTTCTGGAAAAGGGGTTATATTCTCAGAGAATGGACGCCCATACAGATAGAGTACTAAAGCACGGAAAGGATTAGCTGGCTAACAACCATCACTGAAAGAAAAGACAACACATCAGCACTGCCTTTGCTCCACAGACCTTTTATCAGTGCTAGCACTGAAGGCCCAAGTCAAMACTCTGGCAAACAGACCAGAGCTCCAGGGTCTAACCAAGGAGCTTGCAGAGTCTCTGGCCTGGCAACTTCTGTGGATACCAGATCTTGGCTCACAAGAAGTATGTTATCAGCAAATGTCATCWGGACTATAGACTGCTACCGCATCCAGTCTGGAGGTAGATATTACTGTCAAACATCTTCTGGCTGCAGAATCTTTTAGAGACATTTAGGCTGTCTTTTTTGAACATTTATTCAACCCTTATGGAATAAAGCATGTTCCTAAAGTCTAAAAAGTCAAAAGTAAATGCCTTTTTGCTGTTTAAAAAAAAAAAAAAAAAAAAGACAGAAATGAAATTTACTTTTCCCCCACACACACAGAAAATTAATTTCCCATTACCCAGCAATTCGTTACCCTGACTCTGGAGCGCAAAGTTGTCATAGCATTTCAAGCTATAAAATGCATACAGAGATCATAAGATCCTAAGTCTGAAGAAAGGAGTTATACTATTCCTTACCCATTTCTACGCAATAATACAAAGATATTCCTGTTTAGCTCTGAGAATATGAGATCCTGAGTCCTCTACACCTTGAAATAAAAAAAAAAAAAAATTAGAATGAGGATATGAAACATTATTAGCTGATTCAATTTATCAGGGACATCCCCTGTCCACAATGTCACTGTATGTACAATTTGTCCTCTTGGCTGTGAATGAGAAGTTGTAGATACCTACATAATATTAGGAGAAAAAGGGAAGTTCTGATTTCTAAATTAAAATTTAGAGGATTTTTTTTTTAAAAAAAGTTGTTATCACACTTTTATTAGCGGGTTAAATGCAGAAAAATCGTATCTGAAAATTCAGCCTTAAATATGCATGGTGGTTTTTTTTTTAATCAGTGTAGCTGTTGAAACTGTAGCTTTGTTTTCAGTAGTGTTTAATGTGATTGTGTAGCTGAGACCCGTGCCCTGTCCTGCAGTGCAGACAGCRGCACGTCAGAAACAAGTGGTCTGCCAGTTAATCTAAGCAGTGTTGAAGACTGGCTATTTGCTAACACGCAGGCAGCTGAGGTATAGTTTACCCGCTGTGGCATCTGGTACCTTTTGTTTAAACAAGAAGATATTCTGTGAATTGCTGATGCACTAAGACAGGACTGAGAGTGTAGCCATTTCAGGATCTGAAACTGAAAAAAATGCATAAGTGATATTGCATTTAAGTGCTTATATATATATATATACACACACACACAAAATAGGCTCAGTATGCTTTTATTTCTGATATTTAAAGTAAGAAAGAGAGGATAAATATAAACCCACCGTCATAAACAACAGCAGAGTGTCTCAGTCTACAGCACTTCGTGTCAAAATGGCAGTAAAGAATCCCTGCATTTAACACTGGGAAAGGTTTCAACCTCTTCTTGCAGCACCAGAGAGGTATTGGCTGTTCTTAGTAGTTCTGAAGTAGTTTTGAAGCTTTTAAACACTGTCCTAATAAGAACTATAAGGGAAAGTATGAATATCAGGATTTTTTTTTTTTTTTACAGATCTCTAACAAAATGCAGAACCTCTAGGCTGGTAGTATACAATAAAAAAAGAGAAGAATTTGGAATAGCCTAGGAATGTTATTTRTTCCTGCTGCCAACTAGGAAAAATATATACTGGGAAAAAAAAAAGAAGTAATGAAATTAAAGACATACTCATCCACAATTTTAATTAATAGGTCCATTTAATGGTAACCTTAACAGCCTAAATAGTGTTGTTGCCTATTTGTTTATCACTTTTTTTTTTCACATAAAGTTGTAGATGTTAGTATTTTGAAGCTCTTTGTGTTTTTAAATGCTGTAGCATTCTTAAATATTTCCCTTTTCAGTCTTTCTTTCAGAAAATCTGGTCTCATTCACTGTATTTTGTCAATATGAGGTAAAGAGACAGATAAAGTAAAAGAATAAAAGACCTATCCAAATTGTCTTAAGAAACATTTATTTTATAATATTGACCTRCAGCCCCTCATTGCCTCCATTTAAACACCTGAAGTTAGGTTAACAAACCAGGAAACTCCTGATGAAGTTAAACTGTGGAAACACAGGGATTTGATGCAACTAAGTAGGGATGCAAAAAGCCATGCTTCTCTCACAGAAATAGAAATAAACTTCACAATCACACCCGTGAGCACTTCACATAGACCAAAACCGACTTCTAGCTGGCATGGAAAATCTACATACGTTGTAAATAAAAATAGACTAAACAGCATATTCAAGTATGTGTGTGTGTATATATGTATATGTATATATACATACATATATATATATATAGGTGAACTCTATGCTGATCGTAGTTGAAATCTATGAATTCCCTTTATCTATGTGTATATCACTGCTGAGATCTAAAAAAGAAAGTGAATTCACATCAGATTTATCTACCAGAGTGTGAGTTCTTTCAAGATGTAGACTGGAAACCATGTGAGATTATTTCTGCTAGAGCAGATTGAAGTACTGCAAATCAGATTTCTCAAAATCTTTTTCATATGCTACTTGAATGAGAACAACAGCAATTTCAAACTATTCTGAAGCCTCTTGGAAAGGATGAGCCCTGGATGTAAGGAACACATTTCCTTTGGTTCAGTGAAATTATTTGGGATCCACAGAATACCACATAACTGGGCTTTACTTTWTAACAGTCTTCCATGCTTCTACATGCTAGTCAAGCAATGACGGTCACTGAAGTACTATGCATGAGACTTGATGCAAAGCATAACAGTGACTAAGTGCTAGAGTTTTGAAAGCATGTCCTGAGCAAGTCAAGATGTAATGCTTACCTTAAAAGACAAACTCCTGCAGCTAGATTAAATTTTGAAAGTTGTAGTTGATCTGTTGATCTCAACATACGTTCCCCAGATCTGCTTAACTGGCATTCAGGCATTTGGGCTTGTTTGTAACTATTCCACATGCAGCCCCATTGCAGTCAAGGAGATTTTCATATATTAAAAGATTTAAGGATTGCCATCCCCACACACATTTTTTAGCTTAATACAYCATTCAAATTGACAAGAAATACACTGTCAGTTCAAATTATTCCAATTGTAAAGAAAGTGGAAAAGTTGCTGTACAATAACTTGCATTTTCCCTGCACAGTAAATAAGTCTATTCACCAGACYGCATCTCTAGAGTGTTCAGGACTTGTTTTTTTCTATATCTCCCTATGCTTTTGGGGAGGAGAAGGATGAATTATTCCATTCAACGTGCAGGCTTCACCAGAGTCTATTTCTGATTTAATACATATTTTTATTTCTGGCAGCTATGACAAATAATATTGTCTCTATGTTACTGGTATTTGCAATGTGATGTAACTTACTTAGAGTTTGCAATTACCTTGTCCTGTTTCCCTTATGAAATTATCCTTTGTTTTCTATCAGACTATTTCATACTTTTTAAGGTATATTTTTATTTTGTATCATTTGTTAGAAAAAGGACCTGTATTAAAAGATGACAGTGATGTTCAAAGATACACAAGTATTAAGAACATTATTTTGGTTTTAAAACAGTTTATATGTGCAAGATTCCCAAAGGAGAGTAATGTGAGCATTCCTTATATGTTTTATACTAGTATAGAAACTAATATTTGACTGGATTAGGAGTTTACTAAATGAAAAAGTAGACAATATTTTAACCAGTAGTAGTAACACTGTAAACATTTTTCTGTTTTGTCAGGAAGACATTAAAGTGATGTTTAAGACATTAAAGAAGTTAAAGTCATTATTAACCTTAAATTATGAGGCTGAAGAATTATTCTTCCCTTGGCATAAGCCTTCATTTGGAAATCATTATTTATGTATTTTTATAAAATATTTTTTAAACATTCATTATTAGTCTAATATGTGATTAAATATTTATTTAAACCAAACTAGGTGCATACCATCTTAACAATATTTAGAAACCTTTTTGTCATTTCAAAATGTTTAACTCAACATATTTATTTTGCAAGTATACATTTTTTATACATTTGCAAGTATACATTTTCTTTCACTTTACAGGAAGAAATCAGAGGAGAAAATACAAACACTAAGGAGGCGGGGGATGTGTGGTGTGTGTGCAAGGCTAAAATTTAGTCAAACWTCTAGCGCCATCCTGTGGATGAATGGAGAATATGCAGGAAATTCCAAAAATTACTGTTCTTTATTTTCACTAGGAACTTCTTTGCCAACAAGTAAATTTCTGCCTAATCAAAGAAAGCATTTCTATACTTATAGTGTGTTTAGTATGTCTGGAATATATTCTAGTTTGTAGTTTACCAAAAGTAGCACTTTATTGAACCTCTCAGTTCATATTCACCTCTCCTCCTTTATCCTGCATTGTCAATCTGTGCCCAAATTCACGATGGGATGCTGAAGGAGTTGGGCTCAGGTGTATGGTTAAAGTCAAACCAAAGCTGAATTCTCAAATTCCTTTTATAACATATGTGCTTGTGCAGCTGGGGGTGGTTTATGTTTTGGTCCTCCTGTCAGATGAGATATATCTTTATACATTTTCACCCACATTTGTACACTGCACATTTAGAAGGTTATACATAAAATGTTTATAGTGCTCTGGTAGATTTTCAGAAACTTGAGTACCATCCTCCACTGAGAATTTTCCTAATTACCACACTGGAGAGTCACATTCAAGTTTTCTTGTCCTCTCATTAATCACACATCTTACATTTTTTCCACAACAGGGAGAAAAAAGCTATTGGTTTGAAAAGCAGACGCAATGAACTGAACCTGGATTTTTCACTTCCTGAAGAAGTGCTCCAAACATTTGACATTACATTAAAAAAATGGCCAGTATTATTTAGTGTGTGTTTTTTCATAAAAATACCTGTGACTGCTGGCCTACTTTCTGAATGCAGCTCTGTGTTTGGGCAGCACGAAATCTATTCTGGCTATAGCTTCTGGATTTAGGTGCAGGGCTGTTTGTGGAGTCAAGAAGTGTCTGGAGTATCATAAGAGGCCTCCTTTTGCCTAGTCACAAGCACAGGATGGAAAAGACCAAGATCAGACAATTGATGTAAAATTGTACAGAACATTTCACATGTACCTTGCTTAAGCATAGCCTTCTCAGGAGAAGATGTCCATCTACCGAGGATGTCCATCTACCCAGGWCTTTGCACCTCCTGATTCTGTGAACCATCACATGTTCTTCTGGTTGCATTCCTTTTCCATGTTCCAAGTGTTTATATAAAATAATACAAGAATGATGCTGTAGCCTAAAATAGCATTTTTCTAGCAAGACCTGAAGGTATATGCTGTATAGGCTATGCTGAGATGTGGGGGCATGCAATTTGCAGGTACAGAGCATCGGGGACAGCATCAGAAGAGTATGAAGAGGAGGATGCTGAGCCCAGGACATTCAAGATGTGTCATAACTCAATTCCTGGAGCTATTTTGAAAGGAAATAGCTCGCTCCGAAAGATACTCCAGAAGAAAACTACTCTTTAAGCAAGATGAATAAGCAAACCAGGAGTGGATGTGAACTGCATAGCTCTTTTGTTTAGAACAACATACATATTTCTACATTGTGCTTTTCAGGCTCACCAGGCTCAGAGACAGTTCTGTGTTCGGATATTACTGTACTCTCAAGAAGACTTTTACTCAGTATCTTTATACATTTTCAGAGAAAACAACCAATACATACACTGTAAAATGCAGAATACCTGCCTTGAGCAAAGCAACTTTGGCAGCAGCAGCTTCAGGCTGTAAATTCTGGCTTCATTTAGACAGGCAGGAATATGCAAGACAGGCCTCTTTTGCATGGGTGGATTTTTATTGTGGCCTAGTTTGTGTTAAATAAGTAAGTATCTAAATCTTCACAAACACTGTAAAAGGTGATGCACTCTACCCATTATGGACAATTCCTTTCCTTCCTGTAATGTTTTTAAGAGAAATTATTCCCCTACATAATATCGTACTCCCAGGAGAAGACATCAGACTTTTTATCCAAAATGTATAAAGACATGCTCAAGCAATTATGAATGAAGTGTCAATTGTGAGGTGGTCATCAAAGTTACCAGGTATAACCAAATAAATAAAAAAAAAGTATACTCACAATTGTAGAAGGGATCATTATGCACAGTAAGGATTATCGTGGTAAGAGCTGATCTGCCAAAAATCACACAGAAACTTAAAGGTGAATTGTTCTAAACAAGATATTATGTGGAATTAAATCATCCTTAAAATTACTTYGTTGATTTATAAGTAGTAAACTATTTCAATGCATACCAGTTTTGGTCWTCTGATACCTTATTAAATAATAGACAAATTATGTCTACTAAAAATAAAATCTTTTAAGGGTTTTCTAAATACYAGTGGATTTAACTGGTAGTTATTTATGTTCATGTAGGTTCAGGCAGAATATAATAGCATAGAGTCATGCATAAATCAAGACTATGAGGTGATTGATTTTATCTGGTTTCTTGTGCTTTCTTGGTTTTAATGGTAGGCTGGCTCTGTGCTTTTTAATCTGTTTATTCATTTTCATATTATTGATTGTGGTAACAGAATACTTGATACTCCATCCATTGATTTACAGTATTAATTTGTTCAATTTATGATTTCATTCTAATTAGATTTTGACAAAGTAATGYTAATATAAGTAAATCTTCTTGTTTGTATCCAAAATTACTGTTGTTTAAGTTAATGTCTAATTTCACAATCGTTGCATAAGAATATAGAATCAATATTCCTGCACTGTGTATAGAATTATARCATACCATAACAAAAKAATTTAAAGGACCTTGGTTTAATATTTTGCTTATTCTGCACTTCCTGGCTGAAATATTATCCACATAGTAGACGTGTAGTAGACCACTCATAACTTTCTAGGTCTCCTTCTGTAACATTTGYAGTTTGCTTTGCCACTAAAGCTTTTTCTAATTTTAAGTGAATACCTCATGGTTGTATTGTCATGATGCCTCTTTTTTTACAGAATATTTCATAATATCAATATTAGTTGTTTAATTAGATAAAAGTAGTAACTAAAGCAAAATTGAARTACAACAGAAAGTTGAATAATTGAGAGAAGCAATGTGAGAAAGGAAGAGCAGTAATATTCAAATGTATGTGAATATTTAATCTATCATATCAGACATGCTAAAGTTTATTATACTGTATACAATATTTTCTAACACTGAGAAAAACAGATATTATTACACATCATGTATATATTTCTTCTTCTAATATCCCTAAAGTATTTCAAATTATACCATATTTCATAAAACTATACTATGAGAAAGTACCTGCATAAGAGAGTTTATATTCATTGTAACAAAACTGCGCTCAAAAGAAACATCTACAACCATCTGTTCGAAAAATAGTTAACTAAAATATGCAATTTCTACAAAAACTTATCCTTTCCACAGGAAAAATCTGGATTTTAATCTAACATTTTTCTATCATTGTGAAAGTTAAAAAGACAATACTTCCGCTCACATTGATTTTGTCTAAACTGAAATATTGGTTAGTTTTGCCAAACCTCTGCAGTAAATCTTTGCTGAAGATTTACTTTTTCTAATAGAAATTCAATATTAGTATATTTGGGACCTGAGCACTTACCAGTAAGTGATTTTTGCTTTTGTTGTTCTTTATTTTTTGTTTACCTTATGATTTTAAAYTACTTCACCCAGCTGAAACTTCTAAAACATGTTTAATTCACCTCTAATMATTTTTTTAATATGTTGTCTAAAGAAATGTCTTGATTGGGCAGATTCCATATATAAATAAATCTTGATCAATGGAATTTCTAGTAGGATTAATACAGCCTTACTTGGAAGGTTCAGTTTGAACTGTATTCTTTTTCCYCATGATTTTAACAGGTATTTACTGAAAGTACCACTCAGGATCAAGTCAATCTAGTGGGTAAACAGAAGTGAAAGAATTTTAGGGTTTTATCATTTCTCGGATCTCTTCTGATAAGTTATGAGTGGTTTCTCTCTGCTGCAGTTCCATGAAATATTGAGCCACAGAGTTGTAAATTCAATGCATAGTTATCTGGTATAATTTTGACCATTTCAAAGAAGTTTCATAGGATTAGAATTCACCTAAGCTTCAGAATATGAGACCATCACATCTGTGACAATAAGCAAAAATCTTCTGGGTAATTTAGTCTCTAAAATTCTTCTTCTGTATTTTTTTTTTTTTAATCTCTTATAGCTACCACCATTGTCACTGAAAGACTGCCGGGCATAGCTATGATTTGGCTTTTCTATGATGGAAATTATGCATTATGAAATTTTGTACTAGCATTCCAGCAGCAGATAGGTGTTGATGAGTGGAACAGTTGACATGTTTTGCCTATGAATTAACTGTCTTCATCTAGGAAGTGCAGATGAAATATACCAGTTTTACTTTATTTCCTCATTAATCTAACATATGATCTAGAGTCTGGGAATAAAACAAGTTTGATGTTTCCCACTTAACATTCCACTAGTATTATATTCTGAGTTATATCTCTGAGTTTTTAATTTTTAAAAAATCATTCCATAGGACCTAATCCATAAACTAGTTCTCAGAGCATGCCTGTGCTGCAAAAATTTATCCAGAATGTGGCCTATCAAGTCTTTCTGTCTGATTCCCTTCTGCTCCAGAAGATTGGCACATATACCAATGGGATCTTAGATATCCAATAAAGTGACTAACAAGCTCCTGAGCTACTCTCACATCTCTCTGACCTAATGATTTATAGAAAGGAGAAGAAGCTTATGAAGTGTGCCTTAAAATAATATTGTGTGATAGTGGGGTATACATGGGATATCTACCTTTAAATCGCTTCTCCTAAACTAAGATTGGGAATAGGATTTTTTGTGTGTATTTTGTGAGAAATCACTGACACAGTWAAGTGTCTATTTTCAAAGAGAATTTGTGATGTCAGTAAGTAACCACTCCCATCCTGCTCGTCAGCAGCACTCTGTTCAATCTGTTGATTTGCATGAATCCTGTTTTTAGTGGTTGACTTCCACCATGCAACATGAAGAAGGGTGTGAGTCTAACCTGAGCCCTTGAGTTCCACTTGTGTCCCCACACAGTCAACAGAAATAAAKGACATTTTATAGAGGGCAAAATTAATCCCTGAGTACACAGAAATACTGTAGGCGTTTCCCATTCTTAGCTACATTTTGAAGCTTAAACGGCAAATCTGAGATTTGCCTAAAAATAATTATTATTTTAATTTGGTTTTATTATTTGAGTTCAAAGTATGCACCCTACAACCGAGGTGTTTCAAAAGCTGAGGGAGAGAGTATATAGAGACAGCTAGAGGCGCAAAGTTCCTTGGTTGTGTTGAAAAATAATATAAGGTGGAGAGAGCCACACCTGAAGGAATGTTTTCCATACTCCTCTTTCACTTCTGTAGTGAACTATCACTTAATTTGCACAGCTTTTCTTTTTGGAGGAACTAGTTGCTTCACTTCAGAAGACAGTACAGGAATGAATTAATGTATATATACTCACACAGTATATATTGTTTTATTAATAAGGCACACAATCAGCTTTAGACTAAATGATGAATAAAAAGGGTTTCCATATTAAGACACTACTGGGTTTGTAAAAGTCACTTAGCTGATCAGGGACAGATTACATGAGCCATAACTGTTGTGTTTAGTGACTAGACTGAGATATTATTGTGCAAGTGTTTAGACTGTATGGTGGTAACATTGAGATATATAACACACAAAGAGTTTGCAATCTCCTTTTTTTCCTATTTCCCCACGCATTTTTTWAAAATTTGACTTACTTGCTTAATCCTTTTCGCTTGTAATTTGACACATTACTTAGATTATTGTCATGTTTCACAGAACTCACAGTACTCCAAAAATACTGTTGATGATAATATTAGTAGTTTATCTACTTTTAAGGGCGATAAAGAGCACAGAGAACATAAAAGATATGTAGTATGAAATCTGCCCATTCAGCATCTCAGATGAAGCCCAAAATTCTGAGACAGGTATTAGGAACACTTACTTAGGACTGTCAGAAAGAACATCCTATCTCAAAATGGAATTCAAAGCAGCTGCTAGTTTGAATGGAATAATTCCACCAGGAACATTGCTCTATTAGGAATAATAGTTCCTTATTACATATTGCTTTATGGAACTACTCAGTGGAGGAAAAATACTAAGAGCTAGAGAAAAGATTCACTTCTGTTTTCAAGTGAAGGTGTGTCTTTCCTGTACTGTAGTTTGATGCCTTTGTGTAAAACTCTGGAAACTTTGCTTGAAAGTAAGCAGCTTTATAACATTTTTTTACAAAGTAGATGAAYAATTAGGCTATTTGCCAAAATAATGAGAGAGCTACAGTCAGATCAAAATGCTCTCTGAGTTRTGCTAATATCCAATTTCCTTTTTCCTTTCAAAATATCAAGATTGCAAGTTATTCTGTCTAGAGTTTTACCCTTTGTGTTTATATAGTGTTTCTGGGTAGGTGTATTCTGAAYCATAAGGAAAGGRTGGGGTTGTTTCAGTGGTATTATARTTAGATTAGAATGAGGAGAAGTTTGAGCAAAGTCCATCAGCTTGGACTGATCTGCCACCATTGTTGGCCCAGCACCAGACATCTTATCCTATGATAACCCTATGTGGCTTATCAACTGCATGATGCGACCAGGTTGCCACCTCCTCAAGGAGGACAACAGAGCTTGGACAGGGTGTCTTCACTTTGCTCTACCCTCCACTCACTCATTAGCTGAAGGGGGCCATTAGGTTACCACCTCCTCAGGGAAGCCAAAAAAGAATGGTCATAGTCATCCTGCTCCACCCTTCATTTACTTGTCTTAGTGTGTATTAGGAGGGCAGATTGTATTTCCAAGGGAATCATGGAGAAAGAAATTCCATATATACCAACCATCCTGAAAGGGGTAACTATCTCTCACCTCATGCAAGCCTCTGTAATGCCATAACTTCTGTTAGGCCCTGTTTTTTCTCTAATKTCCCCYTTCTCAGGCAATTCTYCCATAATTATAGGAAACAATATATATTTTTTTWAAAATGACCAGAAAACCTAAACCCGTATACACTTAGGCCCTCTTTAGACAATACATCTCTACATTATTCAAGAATTCCTAATAATACAACTTATTTCCATATTGTTAAATTTCTTAGATAATGCAGCAGTGCTCTTTGGGATGGTTAAAACTCAATATATCTGAGAGAAACCAAATTGAAAATGTATAAACGCAGTGTAAAGCTACTCTGAAGCAGTATAGGACAAAAAAGATGTAGCCTGTTATCCTTTTCTGTTATATCAGTGGTGACTCAGAGATTTAAAAGCATCAGCTAAAAGCAGTTATGAAAGTAATATATCTGAAGAAGTTTTGCAAAAAATATAGTAGACATTTTCATATGCAAAAATGGKTTATAACCAAAGGGATTGCTAGATTTGCAAACTTAAGTCCAAATAGAGGACTGGAAGGAGATTAAATTTCATTARCCAGTGCTCCTTGAATATTATTTTTTTAACTATCTCTTAAAAAAAAAAGCCACAGCAACAACAACAAAAACCAAYTTAAACTAAATGATGATGTGGAAAATCTTCACCGTGCTCTTTCTATTCTCACTAAGCTTGAAATAAAAGTTGCTACCACTAGAGATCACTGTTGCTCTTCGCAGAACTGGCCAACTTAGGCTGTTTATTGTAGCACATACCAGTAGGTGCAGTCTTGTTCTCTATRGAATTCACTTCAGAATATTGAAACAGAAACATAACCAGAAATAACTTCTAGTTCCCACGTTTATCCTGTAAATGTTTGTCCTGTGTTAATAGCAAATGGAATCCTAGATGCTTCACTGCTAACACCAACATATCATTKATGATTTGTAATAGCAATAGGCTTGACTATGTCAATCTCAGACTGTTTTCACATTGAAGGCCAGCTATTTCCTTTTAGGGGCTTAATGTAATTTATACCTTTCAAAAGATTCCTTCAAAACTACCTATTTGTGAATGTAATAAAGCTGTTCACGAAGGAGACAGTGAGGTTAAMTCCGCAGCCCACGGAAGAGCTAAAGTATCAGCTTTATTTATGAGTTTAGTAAAAACAGGATTGATCAACATTCATATTTTTGTGTGCGGGGAAAAAAGGTAATGAACCTAGGTTTTGGTGGCATACTATCAGGATGACAACAGTCATAAAGAAGATGAGAGGAAGCAAAGAAAAGCAAAGAAAATTTGACAAACTTGCCTCTTCCCCTTCCTAAAACACAATGACAAAATTATCCCTTCTCCTTAAAAGAGCCAGAGTATTCTATGTAATAAATAATTATCACTCTGTGAAAATAAAGACTGAAGATAAAGCTGAGGAATCATTTAGTTCAGCATAGAAAAGGAGAAATTTCAAATGACAACTGATCAAACTAGTAAGGATGCATATCAACCAAACAGCTCACTCCTATAGTACATTAAAATAATCCCAAGTGTACAATTGGCAACACTAACTATACTGACTTCTGAAGTATGAAGGATTTTTAATTTAGGGCTCCCTGTGGTGATATATTGTTTGTTTTAATGATTGTTGACTCTTTCACTGATGGTTTTCCAAATAAGTCCCTAATCTTTTTGTGATTTTTATCCTCCTGGGATAAATTTCCAATCATTCTTGATATGACACCTACCATTTAAGGCTTAATTTTTGAGAATGCTTTTCCTGTTTTTAAAACTACTATAATTTGGTTTCAAAAACAATATTGCAGTCAAGAATTAGAAGAAAATGTTTATTTTCACTTCAAAAGAATGYATAAAAACTCTAAAGAATTAGGGAAAAGTGCACCACACTTAGGCTTGGTCAAAAGAGAGTGGCCTAATCTATCCTACCTAAACAGGATGAAAGGCCCTGGTAAGTGTTATGTATTTCATGTAAGTGATTGTATGAATAAAGCACTGAGGTTTTGGCCACAAAACCAGTTTCTTCTTGTTTTTCCCTTGCTGGCTGTTAATATTGCAATGAATTTCAGGAACTTTGTCAATGCTTTTTGATTTCTCCTGGGAAGACAGAAAAGTCCTATCAGATAAAGAATTTACAGGTGAAATAATGATGTTTGTTTACAAGGTCACTTCAAGAAATGTTGTCTCTCCTTCTAGGGAAAAAAGGAAAAAAAAAATCATTTATTCTTTCCTAGGCTCTTCCTGTCCTCACCACTCTCCCTCTCCCTCCCCAAACAGAAGCAATGGTTGTTATTCTTGATTTACTAGGGTATCAAATGCATTTTAAACTCAAATTTTACCTTAATCTGATTTAATCTTGAAATAGATACACATTCTTCCTAATGTCAAAACATAGGTAATTTCAAGCCCTTGACATAGAACCAGAACTTGATACTTTTTCATTTGCATATCTCAAAGTAAAATTTCTGCATTACTCAAATCAAGTGACTATGCAGATCCTGAAGATGATCTGAAAGACTACTTCTTTGCATTTTCTTCATCCCATGTGTCGTCATCACTTTTTCAAGACAGAGGGATGCCTTCTAGTGTGCAAGGAGAATTCAGTTTGAAAGTTAATRCATTTCCAAATTACCTTGCCTCTCTAGAAATTAACAGAACCCTAAAAGTTCTGCATGATCCTTAAAGAAAATGCAAAGAGGAAATACATGAGAAAAAGAAACATGTGGGGAAAAAAAAGAGCAGGTTTGCCCTCCCGGCTTATCTTATATTGATGTGTCCTCAAGTTATCACTAAATACTCATGGAATGATCTGTCCAACAGAGGAATAAAAGAAGTAAAGGAAAAGACGACTCTGAGCTGCAAAGGGAGAGAAAGGGRAAAAAAAATACAATAAACTAGTAAAAATATAAAAATGTAAAAAATAAATTAAACTAGTATATGCACTTTCATGTGTTCAGTGGAGTTTTAAAACACAACTGATACTGAGTGCCAGAATGGCTACTACCACAAAGGATTGCACTGCAGTTGGCATTCTTTGGTGCTCTCCTTAATCTCTTCTGCATCCTTTACCTACAAACATTCAACAGCACAGCACAGCAGAGTTTAAGATCCATTTTTTTCACCTTCACAATAACCAACAGGGCTTTCATTTCTTAAAAAGCATGAAGAAAATAGACTAAAATCTGCATAAGATATTTCATAATAATAACACCATTCATAATGGATGAGTAAAGCCCTAATGCTTGGTTTATTACTTTGCCTTTGCATTGCCCATAAAAACTGTTAAAGCCTACTTGCATTTCTAAATTAACATTGCTGCACTTCTGATGCAGACTAAAACCAAAAATACAGCAAAACACTTTTTTATATAGCCTACTATATTTCTTCCAAATAGTTGAGGTACCTATTTTGAGGGAAAATAAATACAAAAGAAGTACAGTACAGCATATCTTTTGGTATAGATTCTTGATGTGAATGATTATGAATTTAACAGATGCTACATTGTTTGATGAAACATTTTAGATTCTGAATGAAGAGTCCTTGAAKACCAAGAATGAAAATAATGTCTTACATGTGCAAAATAAATCTAACTTCTCAAGTACARTAGTCATTTACTGCTATCTAGAGTGCTGTACAATGCAGTCATCACAGAGTTCATCAACAGACAATAGATTTTTTTTTTTTTTGTGGAAGAATTATCTCCTCATGTTTTATAGGTGTCGGACCAAATCCTTCAACCCCTACTTACTCAAGGATTGATTTCTCTGGCCTTATTCATGGTAGATAGGAGTACTTCAATCTATGCCAATTGAAGTTTGAACTTCATCACTAAGATGAATAAAGATACTATTATCTAGTTCTTAGGTGAAGAAAGATGATTGGTGAGTGAGTAAAAAATGAGCACTTTGACTGGTTATGAACAAAACCTTTAGTGTATCTCTAAAATATTTCACTTCAAACAAGAACAAATATAATCCAAGCATATTGTATTTGATCCAACTCTTTAAGCATATCTTTAAGAATTTGTGTTAATAATCTGAAAAAAACACATAAGTATAGACATTAATAGATACATATTTGTGAAATATTATCTATAAAAATAATACTGACTTCTTTGCTTCCATAAAAATGAAATGTTCAGACCTTTCCCGCACTTAGAATTTCCTTTGATTTCAAAATGTCAGAACTGAGGTATAGATTGTATATGTTTATGAATGCGTTTAAGATTAAACCCTTCTTATTTCTGTCAGCCATCAACAAATACTAGAGAGAATAAACAGAGAATTAWATTATTTTTGAAAAATCTCTGGAGGATAATTTTATGGAATTAGAATGGAATTCCACTTGGAATTTAATTCACAGTTACTTTTTTTAAGTATCTGGAAATATTCTAGAAAATATATGTCTTGCCTGGTTAACTCTTGAGTGTCATTTGTTTCTACTTTTAGTCTGCATGTTTCTACTTTTAGTCTACTTTTAGTCTGCATGTTTTGAGTATATGCTTGGCCAGAAAACAACATGGCATGAATTATGCTTATAACAGCCTGTTATATGAAATTCATTATTTCTATTTCTAAACCTTTTTTTTTTTTTAATTTTACTCTTAAGGATAAAAGGTATCTTTAATTAGGAAAATACAGAAAATCTTCAAAACAAAAATCATTAATTGGAAATTATTAGCTTCACATCTAGTTTGAGAAAGAAACTAATATTCTTGCTGCATTTATCAGTGAGTCTTCCTTCAGTCAAAGTGTATATCAAAATCTATAGTGTATGAACTACCTCTTATGTTAAATTACAACATGTCCAAGGAAAGAGGAAGGTCACAGTAGCTGGTAAACATGGTTATGTAAATGTGTTATTGTGAGAAGGCACCAAACAGGGTTAAAAATTGTGCTAGGCAGGAGAGCAATTAGAAATTTCATGCCTCTTTCTGGCCTTGAAATCTACAAGTGGAAGGAGGTAAGAAGGGAAGGAAATGAAGACGGAACCAGGTTTCTGCTTCCGTTTTTTTGTTTGGTTGGTTTTGTTTGTTTGATAGCCTTGTTGATAAAAAATACACCATCAACAGGGTTTTTTTAGGCAGAAATAAATCTAAATTTGTCACAATATTTTTTTAAATAGTCATATCTTTCTGATCTGATTTAGTGAGGACATCTGTGTATCCTCTAACATCATTAGTCTCAAAGTTCCCTGTTTCCACACCAGAATATCAATAAAATTCATTTGTAGAGTGATTTTAGAGCATTTTAATCAAGATAAAGGTGCTCTTTCACACATATATTCCAACATGCTGTGATCTGAAGGAATATCAGGAGCTYCTTCGTGTCAGTAGGATACAAGAGCCTGTAGATGGAATAGGTGAGCAAGAGTCATTTTGAACTCAAGCCATTGCAAATGGTTGAATAACCATGTTCAAGTAAATGGCAAAGCATCAAGTTTTCCTCTTTTCCATATCCTTCTTAACACTTCATTTCACTGTACAACTGCCTTTGCAGAGGTTCCTTTCACAGTACCCGGAGAGGTTCAGCAGACTCAGACAAAGCTTGACGTTATCCCAACTTMTGTGTCTGCAGTGCCTGCCATGGGATCGAGGAGGTCTCTGCACTCATCYGTCACACTGGCAGAATATCACTTGTGCTGTACATTGCAGAAAAGACAAGAAAGCTACTGCTTTAACTAGGCTTTGCAGGATGACAATGTCAGGACAACGATGAACATGAAGGAAGAGTAATTCAACCAGCTTGCAATGAGGTGCAATAAAACCCTATTACTAACTGCTGCAAGAGGCATTGCAAATAACAGATCAATCACAGAACACAGGAGATATATTCAAGTAAACAAAGGAACCGTCTTCTCAATGGGACTCCTACTCTTCTGTGTAAGATGAACGCATTCTGGCCCCTTATTCTCTCCCCCAAAGTAGGGCATTTAAGTACAAATAAATAGTAAGAATGGTTTTGTCCTATTTGTCCCTGTATRTCGTTTCCCCCTCAGGTAATTTATAAACTAATTGTTCTGATACATAAAACTTGAGTCTCTAAAGCTACATAATGAAAGGATGTCACTGTCATGTATGTTAGTTAAGACCCACGATGCAGCAATACTTTATTTTGTCTATAGATGGCAGCAAAAGCATAATCTTGTGAACAAATAACTGGAACAGTATTTAAAGAAAGTTATCCTTATACTGAAGATGAATATTCTCTTAATAATACATGGACATTATTTAACAGGAACTATAGAGTCAATAGAATGTGAACAATGGCTCCTCCTCTCCAAAAAAAAAAAGTCACTGCAGCCCAAACTAGTCCTTTTCTTCAAAGAAGTGAAAAGCTCCTTCAATTTGCTCAGCGTGGGAGTCTTTGTCATTTTAACTTGATGGCACAATAGATATTGATAAAAATAAAAGTCTTTTAACATAATAGCAATGCAGGACAATACCAACAAAGTGTCTTGTCTGTCAGCAATGGCCATTAAAAATGTATTAAAACATGCATTCACCTCTTTTATTTCCTAAAAATAAAAAAAAAAAGGTTAGTAAGTGCTTACACGCAAAGACCTTCTCATAAGAAGAGAAAGAAAGAGACAGGCTGCTCAGGAAGGAGGCCACCAGATCTGGACATGGAAAACAAAAGCAAAATAAAGGAAAAGGGCCCATGAGACAAAGAAAAGGCTCAAACACTAGATTAAGCCAGAGAGAAACATAATAAATCTAAACAATGCAATAGGCTTCCTGTATAATTCTGAGAAAAATGTCATTTGAAGCTTCTGCCCATCTACAAGAAAAATCCTTTTTTTTTTTTTTTAACTCCCCTATAAATTTGTTCATTGCTTTCTAGAAATATGAGGCGTTGTTCACTAGAAGTGATTGCCAGTATTTCATTTAAAGGACATATTTGTGCAAAACTGTGAGTCCTTTGATTGTATAATAGTAAACAAAGGGGGGAAATAACAACAACAAAATATCTTCCAGGATAGTATTGCCTTGTTTTTACTCACTGCYCCTGCTAGACTGTTTTGTATGAAAGTGAAGTATACATGGTGAATTGTTTAGCAGAAAAAAAGAGTAGCTTTCACTGTGGGAGAACAGTGGGGAGAGGGAAAGATGAAAGGATCCCGTACAATCCATGGCAAGCTTTCTGATGAAACAGCTAGTGAGGAAGGAGCTGTTGTTTTACAGTGCCTCATAAGGTTCAAAGCATACATATTAAAACAACTTGCAGATGTAGGTTGTGCAAAATATTAGGGACAGTTCTTGCTAAACTCAGTTTGCTCAGCTATTTCTTTCCTTCATAAATTCGTAAGTCATGTAAATCCTTAGAGCCCACTGTCTAATTATACTGGGCATCTTGTATACCTTCTCATTAAAAACTAACCTCCTATTTTAATGACTTGGTTGAAATCCTTTGAAGATCAGACTGTTAGTGACTGAATGTTTTGTTGTGAATACTCCTTCATGCTGCCCTCCTCCTTTTATTCCTTTTTAAGCTTTGGTCATTTCATTTCTATTTTCTTTAAACCTATGTTAGATGTCTCACCTGTCTCCAAATGAAAAATACTGAGGTGCTTCTTTTGAAGGCCACTTCTGCACCCTGACAAGAATGGGTCGGTCTGAGTTAAGTGTTTAGGTTGATTTTAGCTAATGGGAAAACATGTCTTATCTTTTTAGCTGAGGCAGTTGCTGAACAGATGTATCTCTGACACAGTGCAGTATTTACAGTACCATATCTTTAACAAATTGGGCTATATTCATTCCTGGGATAATTCCAACTGACTTCATTCAAATTACACGAATGATTAATTTGTGTTCTGGGTTTCAGATGATAAACCCTCCTCCAATTTCATATTTAGAGGGTGTATTTTCTTCATCAGCAGATTCTGGCTCAGATCATTGTGCTTTGGATGATCATTTTAATTCACAATTTGAGCCTTTGGCCTATGTCATGCATCTAAAGACCTTGAACAGTATCAGCGTTAGTAAGGAACTCAGATAACAGGAAAAAGATACAATTTTGCCTCTGTATCTTACAAAAC
This sequence comes from Eudromia elegans, assembly GCA_003342815.1. Classification (NCBI taxonomy): domain Eukaryota; kingdom Metazoa; phylum Chordata; class Aves; order Tinamiformes; family Tinamidae; genus Eudromia; species Eudromia elegans. Next base: position 720,608 of record PTEX01000121.1, read on the forward strand.
ATTACTTCAAATCATTAACAAGCAATTTAATTTCCTTTTGGTATATGTTCAGCAAGCAGTTTGGGCAGGACCTTTTTTTTTTTTTTATTGCCAAAAGGAAAGAAAAATATGCCCTGCAGTCCTCCAGTCCACATGGATACCGTAGAAGTCTCTCCCAAATCAGAATGTCTGAATTTTGAGGTAATTGATAAGTTTGCCTCAATTTGCAGGCAAAACTTTACCTGATTTTCTGGTTTCAAGTGTCATAAATAAAAATACAAGGTTTACATGGGATTTACTTTACAAAATCAAATACATTGTTAATATGATTTAAGTAAGTGTTTAAGTATAATTAATAGACAAGAACTGTTTTATTTGCAAAATGTATAGAGACAATCATTTCTAYGGTATTGAGTAGTTCCTGTATGCCTTACTGTAGCAAATGTCAGAGGGACATACTGTGATACTTTGACTTTTAGTGAATAGTACCTTACTCCATAAGCTTTTGCATTTATTCCAGTTAATTTTAATGTGACGTGCTTTATATCTACATAAAAACACACATGAATCTCATCCTTCATTTCCACACTGAAGAGATGAAAATATAACTTGCTAAGAAAAACCTGAACTCTAAAATTCATTAYAAATTATCCTGAAAATTATATTTTGGTTATTTTGACAGATGGAGAGGAAAAAAAAATCATGAAATATATAACCTCCATATGGAACATAATGGGAAATAGTGATATTATTTTGATACATGGTTTTGCTAACAAGTTTCAAGATAAAATATTGCCTATCATAGAAAATACACCTATTCACAAGCAAAAAAAAATTATAATAATACAACAAATGCTAGCTTTAATAAAARCCAGGACTTACTGATTAAATAACATTTTATATTTGAGAGATTTTATAACATAAAGGCCTTTACTGAAAAGGTCTGATGGGTTGAGAGAGAAGTTTTATTTATTTTATGGGTGCTTTTCTTAAGCACAATTCCCTCATGTCTAGAATAAACCTGGAGTTTGGAAAGCATGAGTGGAGCTCTTATTGAAACAGCCCTGCATCAAAACACAAATAACTTTCTATTAAGCATGTCACTAGGTTAAAGAATAGGTAGGTGGAATCCAAGCAATTATCCTGGAAACACTGGAACATTCTTCAAAACAACCCTGACCTTAGTAACTTGTTTAAAGATCTTCTCCTGATGGCTTATGGAAGAAGCCCAACTTAAAAGACAAAAGTGTATTCTTAAAGTACATTGTTAATCACTGTAGACCCTCAGTGGCACAGCTATCAGATGGCAATTACTTTTGTGGTGACTGTGACCATGTAATTCAACCTCCAAATAGAAGTGTTTTACTTTATCACCCTATTAGAGGAAAAAAATATCCTCTCCTTTTTAATGAATAATAACATGCACTACAAAGAACGTTCAGTTGTGTATCCAGCCCAATGTCCTTGTACTCCAGTTCATGTGCGGATCAATCACAAAAATTATGATAGAACAAATGTGCAAAGAATCTGCTTTTTGCTAGTGGAAACGATAAAGCCTCTCAGAGAGCTGAATACACTAGCACTGTGAGATATTCTAATCTGGGGTCCTCAACATACAAAGCATCATCATTCAACAACTAATGTGTTTTTGAGCTCCTGAAGCCATGTCTTAAATGTTTTTCGAGCACAAGGACTCATGCTTCTAAATGAAGGAAGTTTGTAAAGAAACTGTCACAACAAGGATCTTTAATCATTAAGTAGGAAACCAAACAAATGGAAAAATGAAGTTTATTCATTTGTTTTGTAAACACTAATGATTTATAGTCATATAAATATATACTAATAATTTTCGAATTCTTTCCTTTCTTTAGGTCTCAGTCTAGTAAGAGAGGGTTACAGAAGGAGCATGGGATATTAATATCTATACAGATTCAACCATGGAAATTCTTGAGTATGTCAAGAAACGTCCTTTAGAACAATATCTTGTAGTGATGCTTTGCCGGAAAACACAGAAAGGCTATTTGTGTATTTTAACAGAGTGCACTTACACCCTCCATTTTTTTTTCTTCTCTTTTCTTATTCTCTTTTCTGTGTGACTGATAAATTGATTTCATGGATCTTAGGGGTGCAGCTTCAGTCTTCGGGCAGATGTCTTGCTCTCCCAGTCTAGGAAGAGTCTTTGCCTTGGACAAATGCTGGATTCTAACATCTCTGAGATTCACGTAACRGGTGATCCTATTTACTAAGCTGCAGCTGTATTTTAAATTTGAATGGTGTTGTAGTAGGGAACCTTCCAGAGGATGATACTAAACTGCCTTGGCATTAGCAAGGAAAAGACATGCTGTTTACTTCTGAATGTTTCTCTCCAATTTTCCTGCTATTTCTACAACTGCAAAGATTTAGTTACAGATTTGCAAATTAGTTAACAGCTTTTTAGAGGAGCAGGAGCCATTATGGTTACACCTCACAATGTATGGATGGAAGAATCTTACAAAGTCTGCCACAAAAGTGTAACTTTTGTTTGATTTTTCTCATCTTATTTACATAGAGATCATTTGAACTTAAAAGTTCAAAGCAAATTGCTGCAATGCATCATTATTCAGACTGACAAGATTTTCCCCTTRTTTCTAAACTGAATTTACCTCACTTAAGCCTTTAACTGCTGGGTTTGAGGAAATGATGATACACTGTTCATTACGAGAAATTTCTTCTTATTTAGAAGCCGATAGGCTATGTAAAAATAACTTTTTGTGAATAAATTAAATAAATCTGGATCCTTAGTAAAAGAGTTTTTCAGTTTTTCACTCTTCTGTGCTGTTTCTTCCTTCTATTTCTCCCACCCCCGCTCAACCTTTCTAAAGATCCTTTTTCAGTTTTAAACATCACAAATCTTTAGCATTTTCTGGGTTTGTTTTCATTAATTGCATATACAATTCTAAAAACTTCTAGCCTCCTACTTCTGTTTAGATTCCTCTTTTTAAAGGGATGACATTTATTCTCTTGGTTTCCATCATCAAGGGGAGCTTATTCTACATATAAACCAGCTGTTATGTATGAGGCTGTCTCCTATGACTTTGAAATCCTCTGTGGTCTCAGTATATTTGAGAATTCAATGTTGAATGTGACTCCACTCTTTGCTCATGTGTGATCAGATAGGATGCACTAGAATACCTATTATTCATGTGATCCTCCATGTCAAAGCCAAATGGTCTATATATCTAACCAAGTCTTTTTATGGTTTAGCATTTGTCAGTTTTTAACCTCTTTGACATCATTACTAGTGATCATTTTATTTATTTCTTCATGTCTCTGGACCATGAAGAAAATAATTGTATATTCTGCACCAATCTCTGTGGCACCCATACTCAGACGGAGCACTATGATCTCTCATTTACATTTTGTGTGTGATTGCATGCAATGAGACAATGAATTTGTAGCATGTCTGTTCTTTAACAGCTTGACACATTTAATTGTCATATGAATAAAGTACTGTAGCAAGAGTTGCGTTTGTCACCCAAATCTCTATTTTCTTTAAAACATAAAGTTTGAAAACAGACACAGTGGGTCTGTGCTGATGGATCACCTCTTTGTAATCATTTACATGAAAACACTGAAAAAAGTGGTTGTTCTCTGTACACTGCTTTTGTCAAAATTAAATTGTTATATTTATTATCTCTGATTCTCATAAGAAATTTTTTTATTTTTGGAAGAAATATGTTCCTGCCACACACCTTAGAATGTAGCATTAAAGATCAATTATTTGATCTCCATATTTTATTTCTGGTATAATCATCAACAGCAATAAAGCTTCGGTAATAGAAATTTGACATGTCCTTCTTAGCTGCATTAGGTCTGCAGTGATGACAAGAATAAAATGAAATAAGATGATATTTGATTCTGAAATAAAAAAGCAGGACTTTTTATTGCCAAATTGGAGGCCTAGTATCTACAGATAGAAACATGTCATTAAATTAAATGGACTCTGGCCTTAGCTTTGATAAAATTTCAATCCAGTCCTCATTTTTACAGATCAGATGTAACTTTTTAGCATGTTGGAATCATAGTTCAAATCTTAGMAAACAAGGTTCATAAATGTTCTGATTTTGGAACGACGTTTAACTTGGATCATGGTGTAGGTCTTAGGTATCGATAGTTCTTTATTTTCTCCTTGTTTGATGGYATTAGTACACTCAAATTCTTTCTAATTGCTCCTTGAAGTATTTATTGTCTGGATAAATGAAATCTTAACTAAAGACAAAGAAAACAAAAGAAGTACATCTTTCTAGAGATGGATAACATTAAATTCAATTTGATAGGCTTGGATTTTTTAAAAATTAATTATTATTTCTAATTCTTTCCTCTGTTKAATTTGTTTGTCTTTATTTATTTATTTATTTTTTAGAGGAAAGTGATTCCCTCATTCATCTCTAATACAAAATGAAAGGAATTCAAAAAATGTTCTCTCAGTTCCAGTTCACAGTATTACATAAAGAGGGCTCAAGAGGACACTTGAGCACTGAAATCCTTGATTGTTCACACTGTTGAATTGTCAGCCCTGAATTGTCCCAGCTTAGTCTCTCCAAGACAGATCTGCAGCAGAGGTGCTATCCTTAATCAGGCTGCATGTGATCCGTCAGTGCTGCTGGGCCTCAGGAGCAGTGACTGGTCTCTTGTTCCATTTTATTGGCAGTACAGTCATAAAGTTTAAATAGAAGCATTTATTTCTTTTCAAACAATTTTACAAAAGCTTGAAACATTTCAAGCAAAGATGGTAAAAGTTTTGCAGAAATGCTTCACTATATAGGGGGAAAAAAAAAAGAACGAAAAAGATCCATTAGCATTTTTGAATAACTTTTTATTCCTGTGACTTGCTGGGTAGAGACAGTGTTTCGGATGGAAAGGTCTCTGTATTACCCCTCTYTCCTTACACAGTCGCAGCCCTCCATAGGGGCTGCACTGGGAGCACCCACAACTTCCTCTCCCCTCTCCCTGGACCGCTGCTGCCATTTCCATATATCGCTGCATCTGCCTCCTCTGGAATCCACCTTCTCACTTTTGTTGCAAGCTCTTGTCATGSTGGTCAGAAAAGCAAAAGGGTAAAGGGGAATCAATGGGTGTTGCTATCACRGATGCAGTCTATTATATGGCTATATCTGTTCATGACTTCCCTTTCTCTGCAACTTTCAGGCCACAGACAGACTYAGAATAACCTTAGGATATATTTTAGAAGTCCGTATATTTTAGAAGTCATGTCTTAAACAAATCTGCATAAACAGTATGATTCAAACAATATAAACAATAACTTGATATCTGGGTCTCTCAAAAAAAAATTAATTCCTCTGGACAAGGAATCTTAGCAACTCTATCAACGTTTCTTCTAAAGAAAACTGATGGTTTGTAGCTAACTGAGTCAGTCCCTCCCTCAAGGTATGGACATGCTGACTTCACGGGATTTCTAATTAAATTTGAAAAAAAAAGGATAACCATAAATTCTTTCCCTTGTTTCAAGTCCCCTTTTGATTAAGTATATAGAAGAAGCAGTAATTTAAACCAAAATGTTCACATCCAACCAATAACTGTCTCTGGAAGTAGACTGGGAATAATATGTTCACTTTATTCTGTAGAAATATTCTGTACAGTGTAAATTCTATTTTGTAGAATTTAGGTGAGTTTGAATAAATACAGGGAAGCAAGATTTCACGTACGTATATTAAGGGGCATGATTCAGCTGCCAAAACATAAACATTTAGTGCTAACTGAGATGCCACAAGATACCTGAGACGACTATAGGTCCCTAGTAGTTATGACACAAGATCTTTGGGAAGCCAGGGGTCTTCTGGATGAGGAATTGCATGTTGTGTGTGATATCTTCATGCATTTCACATGGCAATGTAGTCCTATGATCAAGCAATTTACTGCAGTGCTTAATTTTGAGAAATAAAAATCTCACCCAGTTGAATTGTGTAAGGCTAGGATGCTATCCTCAGTTTAGAAGAGGTTCCTGTTATTCATCACAAACTGGAAGAATGACTGAAAAAAATAACAACTGGAGAATCAGTAGGAAATAACAGCAGGAGAAAAAAAAAAAAAAAAAAAAAAAAAAAAAAAAGGAAAAAAAAAAAAAAAAAAAAAAAAAAAAAAGCAAAAACTGAGATTAGAGACTGATTCTAGTCTGTAGTTAATGTAATTGATCCACCTGTCCAATAGTAGAGGTCAGTTCAGAGCAGATGCTTTATAAAGTCTTTATTAAATTACCTAAATATATGTGCCTAATACCACTAGAAATATGGGAGACTTTTGCACCAGACTGGAAATAAGACATGAGAGCTATGCAAACAGCAAGGAACAGCACAGGATGCTTCCTAGTGATTTCAAATGGCTGAGCTATGGCATTAAGTCCTAAATATTGATACACCTCCCTGTAGTCAAGTGGCAGTGGGGTAAAGGGATAAATAACCTCTTTAAGAGGATATTTATCTGACCTACTTCAGACCTATTTTAAAAGAAGATGAATTGCTCTTTGGAGGACTTGGATCAGACCTCTATAGGGGTACCTGGCGCTGAGTAATTATTGAGAGAGTGTACCAGGAGTATGGTGAACTAAGAAAATTACCTTGAGACGCATGAAGCAGTTAACTCATAAAAAGGATATTGGGGAGCCATTTAAAAAAAACACTACACTTTTTACATGAAAACAATAGGTGACAGCTGAAGAGAAAATAAAACCTATTCCAACAGAARTTGGAATAAATCTTTCATTCTGAAACTGCTATTTTAATAATTTTCAGTTAAATGAGGCAAAGGGAGGTAAAGCTAATAAAAGATGTATTCCTAAAATTTGAAGACAGCTGGTTTACAGGTAAAAATGTAACAAGTTTTGTGGTTTTAAACAGAGAGTATACAGAAATAAAAACACTGAAATTGTAGAATATATTCAAGGCCAAAGGATGCTTAAATTTGAAGAGGAATTATGCAGATCTGAAACAGATGAAAGCAGAATCAGTGGGTCAGAATTATACTTCAAAATTRTCATAGAATATAACTGCATAGTCAGTCCAGAATGGCATTACACCATTATTAGAAACTCAGTTAGCCATGTTGAAAATATTAGGTAAATTCCATAAGCTTCTTATGTGCAAACATTATGGTAACTCTCAATGGAAACATACTAGTTACTTACTTCCCTACTTCCTTATAGGAATGTGAATTTGACAAGAACTTATGAAAAGGTGTTTAGSTCCAGTAGACTGAAAAGAAATTAAAAAAAAAGAAAAATAAAATTGATAAAATATATTTTAAAATGATCTGTTTACACTTTGTCTTTTGGCAACCAAAAAAAGTCTCTAGAATTTTAAATGTCTTTTATAAAGTAAGGCAATAAAAATAAAAGGATTAAAAGGCTCACAAATAAAGCAGGTAGAAATTGATCCAAAGTAATTGTTCCAGCTTCTGTTTTGTAAAAATGATAATCAAAAACATTCCTGTTTGATTTGATCTGAGCCAATATTTTTCTTCTCCTGAATTCCCACTAAGGGAATAAATTAAATGTCTGAGTAAATAACCAAACGAAAAGACAGTAATTTGTAACTGTGTGAAAGAAACAAATCTATTACTGGATTAAAAACAGTTATAGCTTTAGTCCTAGAAAAAAAAAATGGAGTGAATAGAGATAGTGGGAATAAAGTAATTTGGAAAATTTTGCAACATCTGAACACAYAAAACTCTTTAAAGTACCAATTATCTCCATAATTCATACTTGTGTCATGAAGCTTACTTCATAACTATAAATATATTGAGAAGAAAACTTACCTTTTTTTCTGTACAAGTTAATGGGGTGCTTTCCATTTGAAGTTTCTGAAATTTATTAAAAAGAACTGTTTAATTATCTAAAATGCAACTTTAATAGAATTAAATGGCAAGAATCAGTTACCTAAATAGCATTTGGCACCACTGGAAATCCTCTAAGGTATCCAGGATGTGGGACTGCAAATATAATTCAAGACCTATGGGAGATATCAGTCCTGGAGCAGAAGATAAACTTTATATGGGATACTCTAAAACACCTAAAACTGTACTAAACCTGCAGAGGAATCTTACCCAATTTATCTATATATACAAATATATATGTATGTGTGTGTGTGAGTGTGTATGTGTGTGTCTAAAAAGCAAACCAAGTTTCCCGATAGCAATTTTCTTAAAAAATGTCTAAAGGCTTTTTATTGCATAAGCCTAGAGAACATCTCATGTTATTCAAAATGAATATATCATGTTAGTTAGCCTTATATGAACCAGACAACCCTCCTCAAAAGTCTGTCTGAGGCTGATCTGTTAGTTCTGCTCAAATCAGGTTTGCCACTGACAAGTGGTAATGACTTTATTCAGATGTCCTGGAGGAGAAGCAGAGTGAAAGTAAAAGAGATCACTTCTATCGTAGGCTGCTGGTAGGTAGCATTAGTTATGAAGTGAGAGATCARGGCTTTATTTCCTCCACAGCCTGTTGAAATTTAAATCAATAGTTCTAACAGCTCTGGAGAGTGTCCTCTCCTGACTGGATAGTGCAGGAATTACAGAGGAGTATACGCGGAACATGATGATCACTTCACTTCTGCTGAAACCAATTTTTTCTGAAGGCAAAAAGAAAAGTATCAGAGAAGTCAGAGCATTACCGTTGTTTTAATTGTCAAGCCACACTGGTGGAAGAAGTGCTCAATGGTTTTAGTTCTTTCCTTCTGCAGTAGTTATAGATTTTACAAAAGATAAACCATGACAGCAAAACAGAAACTGGGATTGTAAAAACATGCAGTTAAGAATACAATTTTAGAAAAGATGCTTTTACAAGCGGTATAATTAGTCCTTTGCCATATCTGAAAGTATATTTGCAATAAACAAAGGGCATTGTACTTGGAATAAATTAGAAGTGCGACTAGATTCTTTAYGCTTACTATATGACAGSCATTCATTATCAAATAACAGGCAGTATTGTTTGTTTCTGAAATCCAGTGAGATATCAGTCACACAAAGATCAGAAAATCTTTCTATGGAATCACATTCCCTTCTTCTGGACCTTTCTTCCAAGGACAATTCCTGTAAACCCTTCAAATATGCAGAATCTCTTGAGAGATCCATAAGCTGTATCCAAAGCCTGTCAAATCTGAATATTCCTATTGATGTCTTTGGCTTTGTTTGCACTCAAAGGTTTGTGATAAATTAGCCTGATCTCTAGTACATAGCACAAAACAATTTCATCAAGTCTAATAATCAGTTCACTCAGACCAAAACATTCTTCGTTTTTCTTATATGAAGTGCGTAAAGTCAAAGACTATATGATTTATCTGTTCAGTATTATATTCATTTTTATTTTCTTGGATCAGATTTTGTCTTGATGGCTATAGAGTCCTCAACTACAAAATAATCTTCTAAGCTGCTGTAGACCAGACAAGCCTCTATTGTAGCACCACAGGGATACAACAGTCAGGCCCAACACAGTGGCAACGTCTTTCCCCTTCCTTTTGTGATTGGTATTTAGGAAAGTTGTTCCGTTGATCTGAGGTATATTATTTATAATACTTTAACAAATTCTGGTAACCACAAGAGAATTGGTACCTACTTCATCTTCCTCGAAAGATATTGTAAGATATACACATAAGAATTAATCAGATTTGTCAACTAAAGGATGTCACAAGTAAACATGATTAAATGCAATATCTATAAAATAAAGATTCCCATATATGTTTTCTTGCTGAATTAAAAATAATTAAAATAAAAATATTAATGTCAAATAATTTTACTTATTCAGAAATATTTTAATTCTGTGGTTGAACAAAATGCCTTGCTCAACTTTATCATCGCAGATTTTCATTTTTAAGTTTTTAAAACCCTTTAAAATGAATAATGAAAACAGGCATACCACTCGATAAGAGCTATTCCTTTGAGAGAAAACAATCATTCAGTCTCAAAATAAAGTATGTGAGAACTGTAGAAAAAAAAATATAAATATATATATATATTCCTTGATGAAAACATCTTCTTATGGAAAACTATTCATAAAAAAAAATATTTTTTAGAATATGATACATAATCTTCTCTTCACTGAAAAAATATTTAAAAACATTATTTTCTCCATACTTCCGGCTGGTAACAACTGAAATTAAAGAAAAAGCTAGGAATGTTAAACTGATAACCAAGATAAATGTCTTTGTAAAGGCTTGCTAAATGTGGATATACCATTGACAAAAAGGTTATTCCATGAACTAATCCAGGAAGTAMTGAAGTTTTTTTTATAGAAAACAACTGTTAGTCTACTGATTCAATATTTAAAGCACAAGTTGATTAAAGCGCCATCAAACATTTGACACAGTAGAAATACAGGATGGGCTTTATCTTACTTAACTGTAGGCATCTGAATGTCGGTGGTCATCCAAAATACTTGGCTGGTCTCCCTCTACATCAAAGCAAAAAGACAGATATTTCCAGAAGGTTATTCAGTGCATCCTGAAATAATTTTCTAACATAGTTAAGATGAGAGATCTGACAGAGGCTCTTATCTGATTTATCCTACCTCTGAGTATGGGAGAAATGGGATATCTTGTGGTGTCCTACTCCCTAGCCTGTTTCCTTTTTGGCACAGTGCAGAGCTGCTTTTCTCTGCAAGGTGTGCAGCACATTGGATTATTTACAGCTCATCATTTTGGGGTTTTGAAATATCTTACGGCTATTCAGCAATTTAAGATCTATGTATAAATGCTCTGGAAAATAATGTTCTTCCATAACAATTTAGAAATGATTTGCATGAAAAATTTCCACAGGGAATATAAAAATTAAAGTGACTTTTTTTTGAATATGCAATTTTATATTCAAATTCTTTATGGTATTCTTTCATATGGTTTTCTGTCATTCTTACTGTATCTTTTTTTTTTCCTTTTTTTGTAAGTCACATTACATTAAGGTTTTGGCCTATTTTTTTTCCAATTATATTTTAAAGTTWTTTTTTTTTTCTATGTCAGTCAATTTAAATAAAAAATTTGGTGGGTATCCAAGTTCAGAGTCAAAAATCCCGAATTTGACCTTTGCAATTTGTCTAGTTGCATGTCATCTAGTCATACAAGCTCCACTATACTCAGTGAAGGTAGGATTCTGTTTCTGGTGCTATTTGGTATGTTAAGGTGTATCCAGACTTCTTCATGGAACAGACAGATGTGACACGAGAACTACTGGAAGCACATGTCCTTCTGAGTCTGAAGGTCATYTGAAGGTAATTTAGGGCATTTCAGATTGCATGTTTAGGGAGGTTAATTGCACCTCTTGCTGATATGTAGACATCCATATTGTAGCTCCTAAATTTAGGTTTTGAAAGCTGATGCTTAAATAAATAAATAAATAAAGATTATTCCTAAGTTTCACACTGTCTATTGTTCCCCAAAATATTCCACAGGAAAATATCGCAACTAGTGAGCTTAAAAAGCTACAGTGAATACTGCTACATGTGACAGCAGAATTATTGGTGTTACACACAGTTGACACAGTTCCACAGTGATGTAATTATTGATGTTTCACACAGTTCCTTGCAAAAATAAGATTCAGAGCCTGAATGGAACATTTGGATCCAACCATAGTGGAAATAAAACAACTAAATCAAAATCCAGACACATACAAAATTATCATTACATGAAGGTAACAAGGAGTAGCATATGGAYTTAGGTTAAAACAATAAAATGTTGTCTTTTTTCAAAGACAGCAGGCTTTGCAGAGAAGGAAGAAGCTATGAATGCCATGCATTTTGAGCTGTTGATATGATCTCGTGTTGCATTTTCTGATGGCATATACACACAAATGATTGAGATTAAATTATTGAAGAAGCAATGTACTTAAATAATTAGAAGACTACTTAAGAAGACTACTTTAACTAGTAGATCTCAATGGTTTTAGGAAGATGTCCTGTAAAAGAGATGGACCTAGGTCTATATGAAGTTTCCATTGTTGACYTTGAAAGCAGAATAGCACATTGCAGATATTCTTAATTCTTGGCTTATAGATTATAAATTGCAGAGGAACGACTGGAAACTTTTGGGACGAGAATTAAAAAAAAAAAAATCTTATCAAATTAGATAAATTTTATGAAGGATGAAAAGGAATATGTTGCTGTTTCTCTGCCAAGAATTTTTCATAGAAGGTGCTGATCTGACAAAGGGTAAATGCACTTTGTAAACCTCTTGCAAAAGTGTGGGTATATACGTCCAGAACTACATAACGTGGGCAAGAAGGGATTCAACTGAGCTGAAGTGCACACTGTCAGCTACAGTGAAGATTCAGCCAGTCAGACCAATTTGTATAGTTCTGACAGGATTTTATTCTTTGGAATCCATTTTATTACCATGACAGCATTTTTACTTATGTGGCTATTGTGTCAAGAGCAACATATTTCAGAAATGCTCGGTAATGGGTCTGGTTACATTTCTGGAAACATWAAATAAATAAAAATAAAATATTAAGGTAATGCAGGAGTGGATATGACTCCAAAACTATCAGTTCCCTGATTTATAGTTTCTTGGGACTTCTTCATTTCTGAAAATTCTATCTATACAAACTTTTCTCACATTTAAATTTAGTGTAGCTGAGCAGCTGTCAGCCTGCATGGTTATTTTATAACCAGCATTTGCTGTCTACACCTCTGTCTAGCTGGTAAATACCTGCTTTGTTTCAGCTTCAGTTTTCTTCGTTTTGTCAATGAGGACATTTTAATCTTCAAAGAAATACAGAACAGCACAGAGTCTTGCTATATGCATGTACATCAGATGTGTGTAATTTTCCATAACCATAAATAAGAGCTCAAATAACCTTGATCTTCTATTCTGTCATACTGTTTTTGAGCTGATGTAACACCATTGACATCAATGGACCTACCCCAGTATGAAATTGGTGTAATGGAGTGGAAAATCATTGCCGAAATCTCCAAGGGGATATTCAAAGTTTCCTTCCCTGTAAGCTGTGTATTAGACTGGAAGATCCATAGCTTCTATTTCTATGTTTTACTTTTTGTATTAAATGATGCAAACCTGTAAAACAGTCCAAATTGGAAGCTATTTATTTTTTTTTAATTAAGCATGAAATATTTGATTTTAAAATTGTCATTTTTATTGTATGTTTAAGTATCTACTCAATGTCACAATTAATTTTGACTTTGGAGAGAAATATGGTGTGCAGCAATTTAATTTGATGGTACACACTATCAGAGTCAACATAATTTTCTGAAATTTAAATGAAATGGGTTGGTTTGTCTTTTTCAGCTGAATGATGTATAGAAAAGGAGTTTCATTTGTGGTCACCTTTATGAAGCTTCTTAGTAAAAAGGATGAAGATTTCTTAAGCCTGAGTGACCAAGTAAGTATTAGTTAACTCCTAAATTAGTAACTGCAGGCAGGTCTGTATATTTTTGCAAGTGATTTTCTTGAGATGCCAGATTAAACTGTCTTCCTCTTTCTTTTCCTAATTAAGAAATCAACATCTGAATATCAAGTGGAAAAGAAGGAAATTACATATCTGTACAGTTTAATACCCCACTTCCCATGGATTTCTGTTACAAGATGATGAAAATATGAACCACAAACCATTTTTTTTCAAAAGCTGAGACACATACAGCTTCATTTTGCTTTCACCTCTGAAAAATGTGAATCAAGCTTTCATAGCAAAAATGATAATTGAGCAGAATCATACTGGTGGGAAGCGCTGATAACAATGTGGTTTTTGACCACCTTGTGAAATTTTATTACAGTTAGGAAGAACTATGTCAAATCAGTTGTATATCATTTATTTTATTCTTCTATTACATCATGCTGAAAAAAATCAAGATCCTCTTTTTTTGGCTATCAGTGAATAAAATATTTCCTGAATTCTTTAACTTCCTTAAGAATGCAATATTTTGTATTTTTATACCATCTTTTTTTTTCTTTTCTTTTCCTGTCAATATTCATTCTCACAGGGAAAGTATTATTTACAAACTTAAAAATTATTACTTATAAAAAATGAAAGACTGTTTTGCATCACTGTTGTTTTTGCACTGTGTTTCTGAACTTCCAGTGAGAAAATTCTTCTCTCAAAAAACAAAAGAAAACTGTAATTAAGAGTGGAAGCAGTGCCAAAGCAAAAATGTTATGTGATTTCCTAATCAAAATGTCATGAGAGAAATATGAATCTGAAAATATTTTATAGAAAAAAAAGTGTTTTTTGTGGATACTTTTACAATTGGCATGTTATTGGGATAACTTGGATTTCGCAAATGACAGAAATGGCAGAAGGTTTAATTCCCATTCTCCTGTGCTTTGCCATATCATTTTCTCCTATGAAACTTTCTATCACATCAGAATTATCCATTCATAGGTAGCAGCATTTTTACTCTTGTTTCATATAAGGGAATGAGCATGTAATGGGCAATGCAGCAGACAGTGGTGTTAACAAGGTCTTAATTTGCTTTCTCGGCATCAAAAATTACTCTGAGCACTGAAGAGAATTATAACAATGTATTTACTCTTTGCCAACCATTTACACTGATCTATCTCTATTGACTTGGGTTTCACATGGTACCTATGGGCAGTACTCAAAGTGAATGCTGCTTTCAGTTTCTTTCCAGAGCAAATCAGAGAAGTCAGATTTCAGCTGAGATTCCAGTGCTGCATAGGAACTGTGTGGATCTGAGATCTAAACCACCATCCTATTTCTAATTTTCTGTGCATTCAATTCATCTGACATTCACAGTAATATCAGGTGATATTTTGGTTGCCACATAACTTATGTTTGGCTCCTAATTACTATTTCAGTTTAGGTTTAGTGCTTGGGTTGATTAAGAATACCTCAAATTTGCACTTTATTATTATTATTATTATTATTATTATTATTATTATTATTATTATTATTATTATTATTATTATTATTATTATTATTATTTATTAATTACCTTTTCCTTTTGTCAATAGCCGCAGAACATGTTTATTCTATTAAAATGACATTTGTAAACATTTCTAGGTTTTCATCACTATCCTAATTGCAAATACAAGTTGAAATCACATCTCCTCATAAGTCCTAAAGTAGAATCACTTTTGAATCTGTTTTTTGATCTGTCCTCATAAAATGATGCTGACTACAGCCAACTGCTTCTGGAAAAAAATGTGGAATAGAGATTTTGGAGTGACTCATGAACAGCTGCTAATACATTGTATTCATAGCTGTCCCTCTAAATCTTAGTGTAGATTTACTCTCCTAGTAGATTTTTTGTATGTTAATTTCAATTTGTTCTGGTTAATCTGGCAAAACTGAAGAGTTCTGCACTGCATGGTTAGGACAAGATGTTCTGAGTTCTCCCAGCAGCACAGGGCAATGAAATCATGTCTCTGCATCTTTCTTAGTTTTGGTCTGCATATGCATTCCGAATCCTCCACATCTTCAAGACAAATACACAACCCCTCTGATGCAGGCTGTGCTGGGGAGGACCCACTAGCTGATAGTCAGTCTGCAGAGTTTCAGCCACCGGTGATGTTAACATCAGCCTTCCCTAATTCATGGAATTCAATGAAAATCACTTGTATTAGTGCAAACTTCTCATTTATATCTCTCCAGGCATCCTGTAGCAAAACACTGAGTGTGCTCATAAGTCTCTGCTCCCAAAAATGTGTGTGGAGTTGCCCCTAACAGGGCGCTGGWGACATGCAGTTCGGGATGCACATTTTTCCACGACTCTTCATAATATTTTGCAGTGGTCAAGCCTCTTTTAGATACAAATAACTTACCAAATTTGCTGAATCCTTAACAAGAACATTTCTGTAATTCCTTACCAGTTGTGCTCCGCACARCAATTAGTATGAAGACTAATTGATTTCAACTGGACTATTTGCCAAATAAAATAAAATAAATATAAAAAAAAATGCAGCTGATTTAGAGCTGATTAAGTAGGCTTTACTGATGTCATGAATTTCAAGTTACTGAACCCAGTTTGTGGCTTACACTGGAAGGTCACTGAAATAAAAGCTAGTGCAATTAGAGAAAATAACTGGACCTTCTGATCACAGAATATTTAGCAAAGTATTTTCATCTGTTCTGCCATGAATCTGAGTTTCTTTTATTAAAATGATTTAGACCATTTTTTTATTCTATGAAAAGTAAAGTAAGTAAAATATTTGATTAAAAAGGAATAATTATAATTTTTGAAGCTGCTATTAGCTGATCATAACGGATGATATTTCTAAAGCAGTTGATTCAGTTGTGTATTCTAAGAGGAATCTGTGATATTAAAGGCATATCAAGAGGAAAAAAAACCTAATAACTGACAGAGGTCACAGTTGCATAAAAAGAATCGGAAAATGGAAGCATATAAGAAAGAAAGAGCCACATGCAATCACGGAGGAGACAGATACATCAGTGCAAAGTTGTCACAGTTCAGCTCAAGATCAAGCTGGCTGCAGGAATCATCATAAATATCTGACACGTTGAGGTTAAAGAAAGTATCGAAGCATTACAATGACTTGTTAATGGATCTAGATTTGATCGTGTAGATTTGCTGAGAACTCCATGGCTACTTCTATTAATAGATACTTTTGTTTGTTTGYTTGTTTTTGTTTGTTTTGATTGTTTTTCAGTATATATTAGAGAGGCCAGGACTTTAAAACTATCCCATTCTTAATGAAATGTTGATAGCGGCATTTGGAAACTACAGGCAATCTTAAGGAAGCATTTGATTAAACACAGTGATACATGTAACATTTAGAGATCAAACTAATTTTGGAAGATTTAAAATCAATATTTTTCTTGTGAAAATTCTTATTCTATACTATGAATTTTGATGATATAAAATACATAAAAAATAAATCAATTAAAAATATCTGCTTTGCAAATGTTTGTTAGGTAGTATAATGTCATCACAAGACAATGGATAATATACTCAACAGCTCTTTAAATTTTGGKTTCTCCGAAATTTGAAGCTTTCATAATGTGAAGAGATGTATTAACTTATATTTTAAAAGGTATTTTCTTATTGTTTCTGAGGATATGTAAAAAATAAATTAAAAATAAGAAATTGTTTAAGGACATAAAAATCTTTATCRCAATTATGATTTTAACCTAATTTATTTTAACAAGAATTGTAATGTATTCTGCCCTTTGATCTCCGAGCTTGAAACACTGCCTGTTGTTCCATTATTCCACCATCCATTTGCAGATAACAATACATCAGAACCTTTTTCTTGCTGCAGAAACAATGCCCTTTATTTGAGAAAGGACATTGTTTTGACAGATAAAGTAGGCATTTGATAAATTGGAACAGGTTCTGAATTATTTTGAGGGGAATGTGTGCTACATCTGTCTGCTGATTTTCCACTGAAGCAGTGCTTAACTTTCTTGTCTGTTTGTGATTTATTGAGCTGCAGAAAAGGTTAGGAAAATTTCATGGCTCTTCTCTTATAATTTGTAAGTGAATCAAAAAGCATTTGTTACTGTTTATGATGCTCAAAAGACAAAATTACCCCTAAACATTTATCCACAACAAAGAATGCAGTGACAACAACAACAAAGGTAAACAAAATAATGATCTTCTAAATTATTAATCATATAAATACAACACAAAACAAATTCAGCTGTCTGAATGCACAGAATGCTAACTGAAGTTTTGAATGCATATATAAACAATTTTTTCACTTGGAATTAATGTGAAGATGGTAATGATTAATGAAGTGATTACAAGGACTGGTATTACATATATGCTTTTCAAAATACTTTYCCATTTTAATAATATATATCAAGAACTTCTTCCAAACTTTTGTAAAATCATGATCTCAAATTAAATTGTTCTAAGAATTATGTTACTGACTCAGCAGTGATTATAGTTATTGGAAAAAAGACTATTTTGGTTTTTTTTGGGGGGGAGTGATATTTTGGGTTATCTCCACTGATCTGTAATTGCTAGAAATGTGCAACTTTTGCATATTTTCTGTGTCTTTACATATAGATGTCTCATATAACCTCTGGCATTTAAAATAGTTTTAAATGCTAGTGTTCAGGATGTGTAAAGATGGAGTACAGCTTCAGACTGTGGAACCCAAAATGTAGATGCCTGCATATAAACCAAATTTTTAAGGTCCCATTACAGTCAGTGAGGGGCTTATTAAAATGATCAGCATAACCTGCAGAGCACTTAAGCCAAAAGGGCTCCGTACATTCATCAGAATATTATTGTCTACCGTCATTTGAAAYATTTTAAAGATGTCCGAAATATCTATGTTAGACATGACAAAACCATAAAGAAAATCCACTTTGTCCTGAATCTGCAGATTCAGGTCAGGCAGAATACAATAGGGTATTTTGGAAGACACTGAATTGTATCTGCTTCTGAATCAAGTCATAGGTGCCTCCTTTAGACAAATAGCTGTCCCACTGGGCCTTAGCCAGCTGCCTACAGTGAAGTCCCCATGCCCTTAAAGGTACCAGGATATCCTGGCTGACCTCTTTTTGCCGCTGCAGAAAAACACAGATCTCACACATGCACTGCCATACGGGTCAGCCCTGTGCAGGTGCTCTTGACATCTCCAGGTATCACAAATGGTGTCTCTGAGGAACGTGCAGCTGAATTAAGTGCTATTGACTGCTCTATAAATAACAAAGCAAAACAACACCAMATCAAGGTGGATCTCAGTTGACTAAATATATGTGTATGATAAAACTTGAGACTCCCCTGTATCCTGTCTGGTCTGCAGTTGCTGCTCCAGAGGAATATGCTTCTCCCATAGGTCCTTTTTCATCAACCCTTCTAACATAGATGTCTTGACTTCCCTTGGGAACATGAAAGGGCATTGCGTKCCTAAGTATGAGCAGCCAGATTCAACTCCTAGATTTCTCTCTGTGGAGAAAAAAGACCCCTCCTGAGGGACAGCTCTTCCTACATAGCTAAGCACTATCAGATTAGTAATCCTCTGGAGTACAGAGGAAACCTAGAGGATTATCACCTTAATTATCTAGCTTACTGTCTGAGTCTTTATGTTGCCATTCAGGGGGTCCTAGACAGGATGGAGAGATGAGCAGAGAAGAACCTCATGATGTTCAACAAGRACAAGTGCAGAGTCCTGCACTTAGGCAGGAATAACCCCCSGCACCAGGACAGATTAGGGGYTGACCTACTGGAAAGCAGCTCTGCAGAGAGGGACCTGGGAGTCCTGGTTGACAASAAGTTAACCGTGAGGCAGCAATGCRCCCTTGTGGCCAAGAAGGCMAATGGGCTCCTGGCCTGCATCAGGAGGAGGGTTGCCAGCTGGTCAAGGGAGGGGATCCTGCTGCTCTCCTCAGCTYTGGTGAGGCTGCATGAGGAGTAATAGAGAAATGGAGGTCAGTGAATGAGAYGGTGCAAATTTTGAGCAAAAATTTGAGTGAGTATATGAAATTGATGTTGACAAAATGCACAAGCCTTCCAAGTTCCATTGAAATGGCCCTACTATTAAGATTTGTCTTCGCCTTTCCTTTTACGTTTTTCTTTCTTTCCAAAAGGAATCTTACAGGAAACATTCATTAAGGTTGCCACTTAGTATTTTCTGATTGCTTGCTTGTTTTATTTCAGAATGGGGCAATACAGCCCTATTTTACATATGGGAAGCACATTCAGGATTGTGTTCCTATGTGGATGCAAATTCAGAAGTTATTGTCCAGCTGAGACTTGTTTTTGCTGTCAGTTTGAAAATGACTGTGAACAACTGACATAAACAATATTATGTTCATCACAGTTTAAGATATACRCTTACATTGTAAACTCAGACCTTATCCCATTTTCATTCCAAATTATTTAATTATTGCTTGACATCAAAAATAAAGTGTATTCAGTTGTTCCTTGTGATGACAGCTGCTACACAACAGATAAGACATTGCCAAAMCAGGAAAACATTTCTAAAGTTTTTATGATATCCAGTTGTTCCCAAGCAAGCAAATCTGTGTGTTCCATAATGAGAAAGGGCAATGCATTGAAATCTCCTGCAAATTGTTACCCTGTTTTTCTTCATTCCCCCCCATTTTCATTTTTCTCTCTTTTTTTTTTCCTTTTTTTTTTGAATTTTTTTTAACAGTAGTATTTCCTTGGTATTTAATTTCCAATGCTATGACAATAAGAGATGAAAAGTGGAAGAAGTTATTTTAGGAAATGAGGAATTGGAGGGTTAAAGAAAATATGAACATTATTCCCAATAATAGAAATTCTAGACAGAGGACTATTTTCTTCAAATTACAAGAAAGGAACACAATTTAGTATTAGTCGGGATGAAAGAAATAATTGAAATGAGCTACTGAAAGTCATGGATGGCTTTCGATTCAAAAACAAGCACTACTATTTTCTACCTTGAATAATACAAACAAGTTACCTAGTAGCAGTCTTGATGAGGCTGAGATTTTATGCAGGTGTGCATGTTTCTTTTTACACAAGAAATACAAGCATACATATACTGCATGTTCTGAAGACTAGCAAGATAAATTACAGAACAAAATATTTTTAGCTATATTGCAGTCCAAGAACATATTTTAATTAAAAAATAATTATTTAAAGTAACTTCAACAATATGCAGCATAAAATTTTATATAAARTCCAATTTTCCATTAAATATTTCTAATATATTTCTAAGATTTGAGATTGCAAGCAGAAAAAGTTAAGAGAAAAGAAAGAGCAGTGCATTCTCTTCCAAAAACTTGCAGGTCTTGCAAGGATCARGGTTAAACACAGTTATGGATAAAACCCATTCCCACCATTGTTATTTGAGTGACAACAACATCATCCAGGCTTTTGAAGGATACTGGACTACGAGAGTCCCATTAAAAAAGCCAAATGCCATTGAAAGTCAGAAAGATGTTTCTGGAAGTTTACTTATTGATAACTAAAACTAAGAATCACTGAGTAAAAATACATATAGTAAAAGCAAGATATTTACTAATTTTTCAGTGCTGTTTCTTAAYTCAGAATACTGATTGTGGAATACAACTCAACTGAAGATTTAATTGCTTCTTTTGAAAACTTGAAGACTTAAAGCTTTTTGTTGTTGGGAGGAATAAATTGTTTAATAAATAAATTGTTTAATTTGAATAAATTGTTTAATTTGAGGGAAAAAAGAAAAGCTGTAATAAAATGTAATTAAAACAGAATCCTCTAATAACCAAATTTTCCCTCTGGCTATAGTTACTTAGCCTTCTGCTGGAAATTGTCATCCTCTGTCAGCTGTAGCAATGAAAGAGAGATGTGTCTGTGCTTCAAATATTCCCAAATGTAGCAGTTGTAATGCAAACATGCATACCATGGAGTTTAGCAGAAATGGCAAAGAATGTGTGAAGAACAAGAACAGATGACACATATATATTGCCCATTCTCTGTTCCTACTGCCATAACAATGGTAGTTACTGTCAGTAAAAGGAAGACAGGTAGGCCAGTAATTTTTCAAATTTGACAAACCTAGCTTTAATATTAGTGTCCTTAACTCTCTACAGGCTGTCCCAGAGCTTGTGTGTCAGAAAAAAAAATACTCTTGCTTCCACCCCTGGCCTGGGCTAATCCAATTCATATTCTCTTGTATCAGTAAAATGGATGAATCATGTGTATCAGGACAGTAACACGGATTTGGAAAATATTCACGCTATTCCGTGAGAGTAGCATTGAGGATGGAGAAAGCACAGATGCCTTTTTGCTGTTCTTTGCGAATTATCATCCTAACACCTGTGCAGACTGTGTGTTCRTGTTGCTCTGCGCTTCAGCCTTTTGAATGTGTACCGAAATAGTGAAGGTCAAATCTTGTTTTTACTTTCAGTGACCTTAATGCTTAATATACAACCAAATGGTATTGAGGTGACTTATTTATTGTTCAAAATCCTTATTCCCCTCTGCATTTTAGCAAACATCTCAGGAAAGCTGCTGAATGACTAATAAAAAGCTTATGTTCAAAGGCAGAGAGGTATTCAGAAAGAAGCAAGTGATTGTAGAGCTGGTAATGTGATGTTATGGTTAGGGCTGGAATGGCACTTTCATTGTAAGCAGCATTTTTCAGATGCTTTTCATTTCAGTACCTGTCAGGAGGACATTTCTCATGCTTGTTCTCCCCCTGAATAGTGACTATTTTGGAAAGGCTGGTAAAATTCCATTGAGYTATTTTTGAGAAATGAGCATGGAAAATATATTTTCATTGGCTAGGGAATTATTTAGATTCCTCTTTCATTCGCAGAGAGCTCAGTATATTTTATTTAGAATAATGCAGGGACTGTTTCTGTGGCTTTTAATGTTAGTAGCTTAATGTTAGTTTGATGGCAGTACTCACAACAATTTCAGATTGCAGTCCTAAGTTTGTTAGGTGCTCAGGACAACTTCTCAGGCCCTGTTTGCAAAASTTTATAAAGAATACTTAAGATATTTATTTAAATATTTTTATTTAAATATATTTATTTAAAAGGAATATTTCAAATGCTTAACGATCTCCTCTCTCTCTGCACATTTCATGGTGCAATTTATGCAGAATGAGCATCTGACTCTTAGTATCTCACAGGGACTAGCCTCTACAGCTACAGAAAGTGGGCCCCATTTCACAGACTCATCAAATGCTAAACTCTTCAGYAGGCAAGCCCTGACAGCAGACAATATTCTATTTTTCAATGCTTATGCTGTTTGTCACCTTCTTGGTTTACCTATTTCTCAGTTTGCTTTCTAATGCAGATCAGGTTCCCAGATCAAGAGCAGGAAGAGCTGAATTGCATGGATCAGTCTTTTGAACTTTGTCTGTTCCATTAAGGTAAACTAATGTTGAATTCAGCTTACTTTATTACATTAGGTTTTGTTAAGAAATATATATTATTCATCTGCCCTTGTCACAGGGATAGCAGTCTCTAGAAATAGGCTGGGGCAGATATACGAGATGAAAAATGCCTTAGTTTAATCCGYAGCCAAATATGTGTCAACACTGCTAATGTAAATTGGCAAAACTCCATTCAGGTCACTAGACCATTCAGGTCTAAGTATATAGATCAAAAGCAAAACAAAACAAAACAAAAGTGTTAGAAACATTTTATGTCTTCCACAACCTTAAAACCAAATCATCCCACTATAATCAATAATGCTGAGAGAAAAAAAAAAGTTAAAAATGTGTTTTATAGAATCTTTTTATTATTATTTTCAGTACTGTGCTAGCTGTCATCTGATAAAAAACTGCCCATGGTTTGTCTATTACAAGCAAGAATATTTCTCTTGCGAACTGTTGCCATCAGACACCGTGGAAAACTCATGAGACATAAACTRCTCAAAAGAAAATAATTTTAAATCAACTCACTCTGAAGGCTGATAGTGAAGCTACGATTGTGATTATAAATTACTGATAGTGATTAGGTTTTCAGCACTTATCTCATAGTTACTGTGAACCAGATAATCGTTTAGAAGAGAAAGATTTGGGTTCAGTCATATATCTTTGTAACATTATCTTGGCTTTCTTTTTCTAGACTTTATCACTGTTCAGAAACAACACTCACATGCACATTTAAAATCAAAGGACATATTACATGGCAATATAAAACTAGAGACACAGCAATTTTCTGTTTCCATTGGTATACTGAGAATGTTCTAACCAAAACCTGACTGCCTAATGATAAATGCACTGAGGGGAAGAATTTGATGAGGTTGAGGAAAGTGAATACGATTCTAATGGAATRGTACAAAGTAAAGAACCCAATGCCCCAAGAAAAGATGTTCAGCCTTGTTGAGCTAGCTATCTGAAAAAGAATTATTGTAATTTTATCAATGCATACATACATATTGTATAACTCTCTACATATATTTTAGAAAATTAGCAAGTGGTGTGTTGGGAGTGTTCAGAATATTGACAATTCTGTCCAGTTTTAAACTTTAAACTTTACTAAATTCTTTCTTTAGAAAGGCATTTCTTACTAATGGTTCTTACACCTTATTAACCATTATCTACATGCATATAAAACTGTTACTTTTTAAAAACATACATCCTAAATTAGTTGTGAGTATATAATACGTATATAATACCATGGAGACTTCTAATTAGCACTGCTAACTGGTGATCAAGTCTAAGAGCTCAGAGAAATCAAAACTGAATTTTGTTTTCTTATTTCTTCTCCAGTTTTTTTCACTTATGCCTGAAGTGCTGTTGCCTCTCCGATTCCCCCACTGAAAAGGGCATCTCCTCCACTCCCAATACTTCTAATCTTGTTTTTAGTTCTGTCAGTCACTCCTGTGTTTTTAGCAGAATGTCCTGATGATTTGTTGTCTGACTTGTTGTCTCCTGGGCATATCTTGTCCATTGCTGCCTGGCAACATTTTGTGATTAGATACCCCCTATATGCAACTATACTCGTTGCCCTTTGGTGATCAGACTGTTCATGTAAGTGTGTAAAATGTGCATTCACTGTAACTGTCTATGCCATGATAGCATTACAAAATAGTTGCAAATACAAAATACTTGCAATATTCTTTTATTAATTATTATAATATTAATTATATCTTGATTAATATACTTTCAGTCACAGSGCCCTGTTTTGAATATAGAGGCCAAGATTCCTCTCCATGAGACAGGGAGCATCAAAAATTGTGTAAAGGTCAATAAGTGCCCACTAAAGCAATAACCAGAACCTTTGATTTTAGTCTGCACAAAAGGAAGATGAAAACAATGGTCTCTTRATGTGACTGCTAACTTGCTTATTCTTGCAAACTGAATTATTTTGCATGTGTGACAGGAAAAAAACCTCAATATGCATTCTACAAAAGAATCAATAAAAATAGATCCTAAAGCTTTACCTTTTTTTTTTTTTTTTTCCTTCTGGGAAATAATTCAAATATTTTAAACTATGGGAACATGCATTTCTACCACTTCCCCAAGAGATTTGTCAGTGTATTTCAAAAGTGTTTTCCAAGAACACTGGCCTTCAAATTTACCAATAATTCTTTTTTTCCCCTCTCAATATTTGCTAAACTCTGAATAATCTTGGAGGATTTTGTTTGTTTGTTGTTTTTACTGTTGTCTATTAAACTGGTTTCAGTGAAGGTATCTGTAGAGCATGCCTTTTGGATACAGGTATAGAAAAGAATCTGTGGGGCACTGCAGCCTTCTGTCTTTCCACACTAAGCACAATTTAAGGGAACTTGTAACTCTTATGTGTGCCCTGGTGATCAAGCTACCTGGAATTGTCCTCACTTTCCARGACTGTGCATTTAGTCAATTAGTTAGCTATGTGGGAGAAGCAGTAAGGACAAGAGCAGGAAGCAAACTTTGGAGTGGAGATTCTATGCATTTGACAAATTGAAGATCATTAGCATTCATATCCCCTTTCACTCCCACATGTGTTCTTATTTTCATTTAGTTCTTTCCTCTTTACTGTCTCCTGCAGAAATATGGTTTGAGGCTTGGTTGTAAAATAGAAGCCATGGCTCAAATCCTTCTACTAAAGGAAGAAGTAAAATCCAATTCCCAATATTTGGATGAGGATTATAACCACTACATGCAAAGGTGTAAATTTCTTCCTTTTTTTTTTTTTTTGATATTTTTCATTATAATGACTAGGATGAAGCATCACTGTGTAAGCGATAGCGCTACCATAGAGACAATGGCAATAGGTAAGATAGCACTTATAAAGGGAGATTATATGCTATATTTAATTGCTATAGGTGGGAAAAAAAGGAGGCAAGATTTCAAACCCTTTTGCATTCTTTCTTAGTAGTGGCAAACTTCAAAGCTAAATGCCAAGTGCTCTGAGTTTAATTAGATGTACATAGGCTAGTCCAATTGGAAGGAAAGGTATCTGGCCCTGTTTAATAGATGGAGTGTTATCAGGGAGTAAGGAAGACAATTTTCTCTTGATGAAAAAGGTATAAAAAGAATCTGTGGAAGATAGAGAGATTCATGTTCACTGAGTCAATGAACTGAATGCTGTCTGAGCAAGCCAGAGGATACTTAGAAGGTTAGATRAGCATTTAGGCACAAGGATCCCTAACTTGTGCATTGCTAATGACTTAGATTCATTCAAAGAAGAGCATACTTTCAACACAGAGAGTTTTAAAAGTTGAAGTTCTTAAATAGTTTTTCTCTGGAAATTAGGTGTCTAAGACTACAATTATATCAGCCACTTTCGATTTCCTGGTTTAAGGTGTCTGTCTCCATGTTAGGATAAACGTCTGATCATGTACAACTCTAATATCATTGTTAGTCTTATTTTTCAGTTGAGGCAGCCAAATGCTACTTTTATACCAATAATGCCTTATTTTTCTCATGGTCTCCTAGAAAATAGCAATTTTCAGTCAATGCCACTTTGATATTTACAGCTATCRCTGTAGAAGTAGCAGTATAGCAGATTGTTTTCTTTTGTCTAGTATGAGAATAATGTGGGGCATAAGCTCCCTGAATGTGATGAGTCATCGGCATTTGAAATAAATTCCACTTATAAGACAATTATGTAGGTACTATCAAAATACACAGAAAAAAAAATGAATCAGAGTGGAGCAGAGAGGAGAGAGTTCCTAGCTGATCATATCATAATTGCTATCAAGCTTTAAAATCTCTTAATATTATTGATTTTCAATGTATGTTGAAGCTATCTTTTTCTATTTAATATCTGCATTTTCAATATATTAACTTTCATTCTCAAAACTGTATTTCTTTTTATTTCTAACCCATTATGTTTCTAAACTTTTCTAGGTCACTTTGTTTTATATCTGTTCTTAATAATGTTTGCAACACATTCCAATTTGGTATCATCTGCAAATTTAATTAATGTACTGCTTACCTCATCTTCCAGAAAAACTGCAGATGCATATTCTCTGTTCCACAGTCAGAAACCCTCTGCAGCCTCTCTCTTTCAGGCACACCCTGCACTTGCACGTCTACATATATGTACATATTCCAGTTCATCTGAATTTCTTTATGCCAACCTCATACTTGTGATTTGGGATAATCCTATCAGTTCCATTTACTTCATGAAAAGATGATACTATAAGAAGCTTGTGTTATAAAAGTCTTTTAAGAGATCTGCCAGAGTTTCTTGACCACGATGTCTAGACAATTACTGAGAGGACAAGGAAGAACATTTAGGACAATATTTTCCAAAACAGTTTCTAAATTTAGAATTTGGGGATTGCAGTTTGGAGCATCCAAGCTTTTGTTTAGTCAGGTCTTGGTTTCTCATGCCCAAGTCATCAGATATTGCTATAGCCTCATTACTGGGATCCAGAAATGACTGTTCAGACTGGACTAGGAGTCCTGAACATGTAAACTCATCGGTCAGAGTGAGATAATTCAAATGCACAGTCCCATACAGTATTCACATTACTGATACCACCATCCAGGCTACCTCTACTATCCCTGGGTGGTACTGGCAATGTGAGGGTATGATCCATTTGTTTTGTTTTAAATGAGTATATCAAAAAGGGATGAATTACCCTGAAAATGGTTACAATCACTCAAATGCAGATACTACACTTAGATCAGATGCTTACATACTTCCATATTTCGTCAAATAAATTCCACCTGGCAGGTTTCTGAGAGTGGATTGTWTAAAAATATAGTATGTAAGAGAATTATAATTACATATACTACTAACAAGGTAAAAAACATAGAGTATAACAAAATAAGGAACAAAAGCTTAATTTCATTATGATGATAGAGGAATAGAGTCCAAATAAAATAACAAACTTGCCATAGAAACATTGATCTATAATCTATATATTGTCCAACTGACATCTTCATTAATTTACTTAAAACAGTAAAGCCAGATAGTATATGGTATTTTCCAGGTGTTAGCCTGACCACTTGAGTCATGAATGGCTCCTAGAAAACTGCGGAAGTGTAAAAGCTTAGAATAGTCCTGTAGATTCACATCCTTCATTTTTAGAAAGACAATTTTGATACCAAATTGAAAAGTGTAACTTCACTCAGCATTATTTCCTAACTTCCCTCCCTGGCTTGGTAGGCTTAGCAAAAGGGTATAGAAGGGAGGATCCACCAAGATCTTTCTCACCAAGATCCACCAAGATCCACAAGATCACAAGATCACCAAGATCCACCAAGATAGTTTCTTTGTCACATTGTGTGTATACCAAGAGTGTAATGTAAATCACAGTAATAGAGGGAATATTCAGAAGGAATCAGAAAGAGATTCTGAAAGAAAAGAAAGCTTTAATATAAATTTAAAGAATAGGTCAGTAGAATACTGTTTGCTACAGCTAACTCRTGAAGGGATACCCTACCACACTTTTGTTGCAGATACAGGTTAATTACCCATGATTCAAATATCTATCAGGTATGCTTCATCAATGAGCACTCATTCTGGAAGAAATAATGATAATTTTCACGGGTAGAATTTGTGTTTGGCCCATTGCACGTATGTTCCCTTTTTTTTTTTGCTGAAAAAACTCCTTACCTAGTTCTCCCATAGCAGCTAGATATTCTGTTATCCAGCTGTTAATTTCTCAGGCTGTTTCAATAAAAGCATAATACAAACTTCACCTGGCTTACCATTCCATATTTACATTTCCATGGGAAAACAAATCATTGGCTTTTGGCAAATACTGTGCATAATTTGGATTGAACATATTTTGATTTGCATGTATTCATTCATGTATTCCAGACAAAAAGAATCTTTTCTCTCCAACAATATATATTTTTTTTGTCATAGAAACAATAGAGTGTAATATGTAGCTCTTTACTGCTGAAGAAAAAAGGCTAAGTTTAAATTGCCTATATTGACAAAGCATAACAATACATTATAAGCCAGACAAACTGTGGGCATCTGTGGGGTGGGTGGTAATATAACACAGATGCCCTTAGTGCCCTGCATCTAGGAAGAGTTACAAGCTATCATTTAGAGAGAATGTGCACTATATGCATTTCAAATAAAGTATTGAAATACAGTTTTAACGACAGCAGCCATGAAAACACTTAGCATGTTCACTCAAACACAAATATTTAATCCTCTGAATTCTTTAAATCTCTGATCTCCTTTGGGAATGAAATAACTGCAGGGCTCAATTTGTACTGGTAGCYTAATGATTAAAGATGAAAAAATCTTTGCCTATGCATCTGATTTTTATATGCCTTGTTTTACTGCAAATCCTATTAAAATTAACTCTGTTTTTAGTTGCTTGGAGTAATTGGACCCAATACTTCACAACTGAAAAAAAAATGTTAGCTCCTGTTTTGAAAACTGGTTCCTGTAAGGAAATACATACTAGGAAAAAAATCAGAATAATTCAATTAGGAAAAAGCATGCAAGCAAAAAGAAACCGGCCATATGGGTTCCGCTTTCTATTATTTGAGGATATCCAATCTCTAAATGAACTTGGACATAATAAAAATAAAACTGACTTTGTCGCTGATTTTGAGTATTTCTTTCAATATTGCACACCTAGCATAATATACAACATCTAAAACATTTAATACTGCAATGGGTGGATGCTTAGAAATGATGGAAATGGCTTGCAGACTCAGTACGGCCTGTCTAGACTGTAGTGAGAATAACAAGATTTTTACCACCATCGACTTCTGCAGTAAAACATTGATAAACATAGTTATTATGTATGGCTTTTTGTGCAACAATTTCTATATTTATTTATYCTATTAAAAATATAAAATAACTTTAAAATAAGAATATCAGAGTTCTCTTTGCATTACTGAACTGAAATACTGTAGACCTACATGTTTCACTGACAAAAAMCAACTATATAAATCTTCCATACACAGCTGCAATTTAGTGAAATATGCAGTTTTCTGTTTCCCATTACTATATACAGTGTAAATTCTTTCTGCTGGAAGACAGATTGTGACAAATTTGCAAACAGCATCTGTATTCATACATTTGAAGCATTAATTTATCTGGCAATAAAAACTTTGATTTCCCAAAAGGAGTGCCAGGCCTCAGAACTAATGCCTATTTTTGAGCCTTAACTGAGTTTTCAGCGTTAGTCATTTTCTTATGAGTTACAGTGCTCCTATGGAAAAATATACAACTTAACAGCAAGTACAGAGAGTTAAAAGGGTCACGCAAAACATAAATCTGTATGCTTAGCTTATGTATGTGTGTGTGTGATTTATATAAACAGACAAAGTTCTGACTAGGTACACTTTCCATTGTGGAAAAAGCTTTTGTTAACAGTGCCCTTCAAAAGAATAGCAAGAGAGATCTGTACTGTATTCCATATATTCATTACATAAATGGAAAACTATTTTTTAAATAATAGTGAGGAAATTTAATCTGGCATGGTTATACCTTCACTGTTTCTCAAATACAGTTAAAGTCTGCTTTCATTTGGGGTCTGTATATTATCATAGTAAGCTTTCTACCCCGTGAAAGCACCTTTCAGCATTATTAGCAGAGAAATGTTTTAGAGAAATGTTTAGCCTTCCAAGGTAATTATGTTTATCTGTTGGTGGAGGCATGTGACATATTAGAAGATAGTGGAAACTGATATATATTAGAAACATTTTCAGAAAAGCCATTCCTTAAAACAGAAAATTTGTTTTAAGAAAATTCTTATCACACTTTTACTGGAAGTATTATTATTGGAAATTAATGCTAAGTATTTCAAAAAGCAGAAGAACTGAAAGATTCAAACTTCAAAATGTAGAAAGTCATATAGTCTGTATTGGTAAATATTTTATTTTTTTCTAATGTGATAACCACCCAACCACCCACTCCATACATCTTCTGGAGGTAGATGTAGGCTTTGTTCACTTGCATTAATGAGACTGTTCACCAAATAGAGGCTTAATATGTTTTCACATATAGGATTTTTGTAGAGGAGGTACAAAGCATGCTCACAGAATGAATAACTTTTATCTGACAAATATGTTGTGAAAGGCTACATATACCACAAGATAGAAGTACATAAAGGGTTCTGTATAGTTTAACAACTCTTCCATTTGTAAGAAAGAAAACAGTTGCTGTTTAGAAAGATTTCAGCATGAAGTCAGAACTACAGAAGACAAAGTTACTATGGGCTTTTGGGCACAGTATTCAGACATAAGTGCTAGGCAGAGCTATAGAAAATAAAGATGGAGGAAGAAAGGCATCAGGCAAACAATTAGATTAGAAAATAGTCAAAAAAAATGGTGGAGGATAGGAACAAATCATTTTCCTTTACTTGGAACGACATCCTAAAGAAGTTAAAGTTGTCCTTACTTTCACTCCCTTTCAGAATATGAAATTAAGGATCTGGAAAACAAAAAAGGCAAGTACATAGAATACCCTAAAATGGACATTCAACCTTCTCGTCTTCAGGACTTGACATCAAATTTCATCTTTTCTTGTTAATTTGATCCCTTGAATTATAAATACAAGGAAAGATCACAAGTGTCAGAATAACTATACATCAGAACTGATCTGAGGGGCTGCCACATGTATTGATGGAACTTTCTTAACTCTGTCTCCCAAGAGGACACCTCAAATACATGTTAGGGAGACTAATTCTAATAAAAAACAAGACTTCTCTTATCWGCATCAAAAATATATCTTACAGCGTCATGATGAGAGTAAAATAATGAGTATTACTTTAAATCTCTAACTGCTTTCTCTACACGGATAAAAGTTTGAAAAACATATTTAGCCAAAATTCATTGGTTATACATGTATCTATAATTTTATTTATGTATGTATATACATGCATATATACTTATATATTTATACATAAAGATATACATATAGATACACTTAATTTTACCTATCTAAATGCATGAATATCCAGACTTTCATATTTTCTTTAGTCTATAGCAATAGGATCCATGGCATTCTSATTGATTTAAAGGGCTTCAGCTCCAGATTGCAGACACTTTAGGTTAGGTGTGTCCACATAAGCTTTCTATCTGTACTACTATTATGCAATTGACCAAGGCAGCAAAAATCTGGTGCTCAGTTCAGTTGACCACATGCAGATGCTTGCTGCCCTCTGATATGTATTAGTATGTTCAACATATCTGCACCACGCTGGTAAAAAACAATACAAGAACCTATGGCATTAGCAGAAGTATATTAGCAGCAGTTAAACGGGAGCCGGATATCTGGAACAGTACCTATATATCTATGGGGGAAACTGATTCCTAGAGTCTTTATCTTCTTTGTATCTAATGGGAGTTTAGATATTTTTCCATTCTAGGTCACCTGCAAAATCTACATGGAGTCAACTGCAGACATGATAAAAMACTTGTGTCTTCTTAGAATGGCAACTCTCAGCAAGAGAGGAAATCTAGGACATCTCAAATGATGCCTATGTCTAGCCATTTTAATCTGAGCTAACGAGACTAGCTCACACTCAGAATCAGGGAAGAGAACAAGTAGGTGTAGAGACATTTTTTCAGCTATATCTAGATGAAGCGAGTGATGTGCAGCTGATGCCAATAATGCAGACGTGAGAACCAATATTCTGATTTACTAAATGCCCAGGTGAGGGCCCTGCTCCCTTCCAAATAATGCTTTTGAAGCACCATTTCCCATAAAATTTGGGAAATGGGGATCTGAAAGATGATGATGCACATGAGCAGATTAGTACCAATATGGACCAAGAAATGTGTAGGGGACAAACTCAAACACACAAAATGTCTTTCAGAGGTCTTCTCAGAAGCCAAATTTTAAACAAGCTTTAGATGCTTTAGATGCTTTAGATGTAGCATGAAATAACTTTCTGGCTGAGATGTTTGTGTATAATAGTTATTATATGTATATATATAGTTATAATATAACTATTATAGAATCATAGAATCATAGAATTATAGAATGACAGAATGGTTAAGGTTGGAGGAGACCTCTTAAGATCATCTAGTCCAACGYCTCTGCTCCATCACAGACACATAYAGCACGTGGCACAGGGTGGAGTCCATGTGGGTTTTGAGTATCTCCAAAGAAGGAGATTCCACAACATATATCCAAGCAGGATATATGGCTTGTTTAGAAGCAGAACTCTAATTTTTAGCTGTCATTAATAGGGCTATTGAATTCGCTTTTAGAGATGAACTAAAGCAAGGAAAATACTTGGGAAGTTCAGTGAGTTGTGATGTTTTTTCTAGTTATTTTATACATATTCCATGGAAATTTTTATTTTCCTTCTTATTGTCTCTGAGAAGTGATAATGTAAGTCTTTTCTTTCTTCTCATATTAGCTTTTGTTACACTGTACTCTATAGTTTTGTGTTTATACTTACATAGTGGTTTTAACCAGGTTCATATGTTCACAGGTAAGCACAAACTGATCTCTTGTTCAAAAACAAAACAAAACAAAAGTAAGAGAGAGGAAAGAGAAAAATAAGAGAAATTAAGAGACAGGAAACTAGGCAAGAAGTAGGATTGCTACCCTGGACTTTAAGAGCGCCAACTTTGACCTCTTCAGGAAGCTCCTTGGAGATATAGCCTGGACCAGGGTCCTAAAAGGAAAGGGAGTCTAGGAGAGGGGACTATTATTCAAACACCACTTTCTCCAAGCCCAAGATCGATGCACTCCTACTAGGAAGAAGTCGAGCAGGAGGGGCAGGAGACCTGCATGGGTGGGCAAGGAGCTGCTGGGTAAACTTAATGAGAAAAAGAGTGCGTACGTAACATGGGAGAAGCGCCAGGCCACACGGGAGCAATATAGAAACATTGTCGGGGAATGCAGGGATGCAATGAGGAAGGACAAGGCCCACTTGGAATTAGAAATAGCAAGAGATGTCAGGGACAAGAGGAAAGGCTTCTATAAATATATCAGCAGCAAGAGARAGACTAGGGAAAATGTTAGTCCGCTGCTGAATGGGGACCTTGCTTTGGAGACGGCGAATGCAGAGAAGGCAGAGTTACTAAATGCCTTATTTGCCTCAGTCTTCACTGCTAAGACCAGTCTCCATGAACTACAGAGCCCAGGTAGAAGGGTGATAACATAGAGAGATGAGGACTTTAYGCTCGTTAAGGAGGACTCAGCTAGGGATTATTTAGGCAAACTGGAYGCCCTATGGGTCTGGATGGGATGCATCCGAGAGTGCTGAGGGAACTGGCGGAGGTTACTGCTGAGCCRATCTCCATCATCTTCTAGAGGTCGTGGAGAGTGAGGGAGGTGCAGGAAGACTGGAAGAAACCAAAATCACTCCAGCCTTCAGAAAGGGCAAGAGAGAGGAGCCGAGAAACTACAGACCGGTCAGGCTCACCTCCGTCCCAGGAAAGGTGATGGATCAACTCGTCCTAGAGACCCTCTCTAGGCATATCAAGGAGGAGAAGGTGATCAGGAGTAGTCAGCATGGATTCACCAAGGGGAAGTTGTGTTTGATGAACCTGATGGCCTTCTACGACGGGGTTGTCTACCTTGAATTCAGCAAGGCCTTCGACACAGTCTCCCATAATATTCTTATAGGAAAGCTCTGGAAGTGTGGATTGGATGAGTGGACAGTGAGGTGGATCGAGAACTGGCCGTATGGCAAAGCCCAGGGGGTTGTGATAAACAGGGCCGAGTCCAGTTGGAGGCCTGTGGCCAGTGGTGTTCCCTAGGGGTCAGTGCTGGGTCCAGTGCTGTTCAGCTTGTTCATCAACGACTTGGACGAGGGCATAGAGTGCACCCTGAGCAAGTTTGCTGATGACACCAAACTGGCTGGAGTGGCTGACATTCCAGAGGGTTGTGCTGCCATCCAGAGGSACTTGGACCAATTGCAGAGTTGGGCGGAGAGGAACCTCATGAGGTTTAAMAAGGACAAGTGCAGGGTCCTGTACTTGGGGAGGAATAACCCCCGGCACCAGGACAGATTAGGGGCTGACTTGCTGGAAAGCAGCTCCACAGAGCRGGAGTTGGGAATCTTAGTTGACAACATGTTAACCATGATGCAGTAATGTGCCCTCTTGCCGACTTGCATCGGCAAGCCTCGCTCAGTTGCCAGACTGGGCTGAGGTTACCCCCGCCTCAGGGCCATTGAGCACAGACACCAATATGAGGATGCAGCAAATGGCGTTTATTGCTTAACTTAGCTTGCATATATACTCAGGCTGAATGTGGAAGCTCGCTTCTGACTGGAGATTGGTTACATACTACTGTYCACGCGCACACTAACATAATGATTGGCTAAAAGCACGCATCCTTATAATTAGGCTACAGGTGGTCCGGCTCTTATCTTGTTGAGCTCACTCAGTCCCACGTTTGRAGTTGGTTCCCACTCCCCCGCTCGCTCCACAGTGCTATTTCTTTACTTCTCTGCTCTGAGTGTCCTTGCAGCCTCAGCACTCCCAGCTCCTGGCTGCTCCGTTCCCAGCGTCTTTATCTCTTTATTCTCAGAGTCCTTGTAGCRCAGYGGAATCAGCACGGCCTGTAGTTATGTCAAGACAGCCTGCAGTTATGCTAAGAGAAGAGTGAGTTTTGATAGGCCATAGATCCATATTCTTCTAAAGCCATTACTACAATTCTTTTCCTTATTGCCTTATATGTCCTCTTCAATCATTCCTAGGCTACATGCCTCCTTCCTGTCTTGCCGTGACATTGCGATATCTTCCGAGCGCCATGCCCTATGCTATACTATATCATCTACTTATGCTAAGTCTAAGTTATACTAAGCTCCCTACCTTATTAAGCTCTAAACATTTCCCACAGTGCCCTTGTGGACGAGAAGGCCAATGGGATCCTGGTCTGCATCARGAGCATTGCCAGCAGGTCGAGGGAGGAGATCCTGAGACCCTGCCCCTCTCCTCAGCCCTGCTGAGGTCACATCAGGAGTGTTTGGTGCAGTTCTGGGCTCCTCAGTAGAAGAGGGATGTGGAGCTTCTAGAGAGGGTTCAGAGACAAACGACAAAGAAAATCAAGGGACAGGAGCACCTACTATATGAGGAAAGGTTAAACAAGCTGGGCCTATTTAGCCTAGAGAAGAGAACGATGAGAGGGGATCTAATCAACATGTACAAATTCCTGAGGAAGGATTGTAAGGAGGAGTGGGCTAAACTGTTCTCCACAGYAGCCAGTGATAGGACACGGGACAATGGTTTTAAACTAAAACACAGGAAATTTTATCTCTAGGTGAGAGAGAACTTCTTTCCTGTGAGGGTGATGGAGACCTGGAACAGGCTGCCCAGAGAGGTTGTGGAGTCTCCTTCTCTGGAGATCTTCCAAGCCTGTCTGGATGCCACCCTGTGCCGTGTGCTCTAGGGGTCCCTGCTGGAGCAGGGGCGGTTGAACTAGATGACCTCAACCATTCTGTGATTCTGTGAAAGAAAATCTTTTAATTTCTATAACTCCAAGCTTCAGATGCCACAGTTAACAAAGCTTTTAACCATTGCGCAAATACACAGTGCCTTGCAAACCAAAGGGATGACTATTAAAGTACTCATATGCCTCAAGAAACTCAGAAAACACAGAAGAGGAAAAATAATCTTAGCACAAAACCTAGACTTCTTTTTTATAGGTATTTACCCTTGGCTATTGCATATCTTGGTTCTCAAGTAACAGATTTTACATCTGAAAAATCTGACAGAATTCTATTTACACAAATGTATTATATGAATACAAATGTGATCAACACAAATATATGAATATAAATGTGATCATCCTTGGATAAAGACCAGAAGTGCGATAAAAGCACATGCAGACTTGCTCATGAAGCTTACATAGTTTATACAGCTTAAGGATCAAGCATATGGCCCTTTTGTCACCTTTTTGTTCTGCTCTCTTTGTATAGAGCTCTACAAATATAGGAATAACCAGCTGCCTATCTCTTCAGTATGACAGAAACATGTCTGGCCATGCATTGGTGAATGGCAGGACTCTTGGTCACTGTGAATTACAGCAGATGTGTRTAAGGGACTCTATCTTTGCTGGTTCTTTGGATTTGAAAACAGGTGTTTGTTTTTCAAGTTTAGTCCAGAAGGAGACATTGTATCTTTTCAATATGTCTTCTTAATTTGTGCTATGATCTACTTTAGGGTTCACTTGACTCATAAATTCTGGTCAATCATATTATAARCATTTTAAGACCATGAGAACAGAAGTCTTTCTTAATGAAATACCTTATACGATTTTAAAATTCAAGCAGCTTTCTCAGCTATTTGAATAGTGAAGATCTAAAACTTGTATCCATGCTGCTTTTTTAATTAAAATTTTACCCAAAGGACAACAGTATTCAACAGTATGCCAGTTTCCTCTCTCCAGAAATTGTATAGTGAATTGTTTGCACATACCATAAGGTGCCCCAGCGTCTTGGGTTTTTATATGGTAACTGACTGATCTCTTTTTCCTGCTGTTATGCTTTTGACCTGATTTAATTGATATTAGCAATAACATTCAGACTGTACTGATTACCTAAACAGGTAGTGAAAATAAAAAYGTGAAGGACAAAGCTATCATATTCATTCACTTGAAGACAGCATGTCACTGGTATAAACCTCCTTACAGAGAAAATTCACAGGATTCTATAGGAAAAAAAGTAATTCCTGAGAACTCTGAATTTTTGATATATAAGTATTTACAATGTGAAAATAAATTCYACTTAAGACTGAGAATTGATATCCAAACACACAGGACAAAATGTAATTTTATGTCTGAAGAGAAGGTCGAACAATTCTGTGAGTTGTTTACTCTCTGTATGATAAATTTATGTCTTATAAAATCCAAGGAAATATAGTGAATCTTCAGTTTCAAATGACAGTAGAGAAAGCTGAATTTGCCAAGAAAAATGGAGGAACCAAAAAAAGCATACAAAGGTTAAAGGAGATAAATACCATAAAAATCAATGAAAATTTTTTAAAACTTTGACAGACTTCGTATATGCTCATAAAATTATTTAATTGTGGTAAATGCAACAGTGTTTCAAGCTGTCCAAACAAGTATTACAAGTGGCATGATCTCTGCCATATGTCACTTTGCCATTTTTATTTTAATGCTACATGTTGCCTTGTTCACTTAATGTTAACGTTCATACTATTTCTCTTTGTAGTCTATTTTTTCAGCATAAAGAGGGGAAAGAGTCTAGTAAAAACACTTCAGGAAAGAGCACTGGGTTGCCTAATATTTATTTTGACTTTTTCTAAAATTTCCACCAAAAGTGACATTTTCTSTCTATATTCATACTTATATGAACTCCTTACAGCCATAACGTTTCCTGCTTTGCCTTTCCTTTGCTTTTCTTATGTCTAGCGTACAATATAATTTAGCTTTCTTAATAATATACCTACAATTGCCTACAATTAACCTACAACTAATAATATACCTACAATAAGGAACTACTTTTCTCCTTTAAATGAGCAAGGTAAATTCTTAAATCATTCACTCATCCTTTTTTTTTTTTTTTTTCCTAAATTATCTCTTAAATCATCTTTAAATCATCTCTACTCCTTGGAGAAAACCCCTGGGTCAGAGTCCTAGAAGGAATGGGAGTCCAGCAGAGCTGGCTAATATCCAAACACCACTTTCTCCAAGCCCAGGATTGGTGCATTCCTACAAGAAAGAAGTCGAGCAAGAGTAGCAGGAGACCTGCATGGATGGGCAAGGAGCTGCTGGGTAAACTTAATGAGAAAAAGAGTACATACATAATGTGGAAGAAAGGCCAGSCCACATGGGAACAATATATGAACATTGGTAGAGAAGGCAGGGATGCAATGAGGAAGGTCCAGGCCCGTTTGGAATTAGAGTTAGCAAGAAGTGTCAGTAATAACAGGAAGGATTTCTATAAACACATCAGCAGAAGAAAGACTAGGAAAAATRTTAGTCTGCTGCTGAATGGAGAGGGTGCCTTGGTGGCAGAGGATGCAGAGAAGGTAGAGTTACTAAACGCCTTCTTTACTTCTGTCTTTATTGCAAAGGTCAGTCCCCGTGACCTAAAGAGCCTGGAGACAAGACAGAAAACCAGGAAAGAGGAAGACTTGCAGCTTGTYGAGGAGCATTGGGTTAAGGATTATTTAGGCAAACTGGATGCCCATAAATCTATGGGTCTGGATGGGATGCACCCGAGAGTGCTGAGGGAACTGGCGGGGGTTATTGCTGAGCCAGTCTCCATCATCTTCTAGAGGCTGTAGAGAGCCGGGAAGCTGTTGGAGGAGTGGAAGAGAGCCAACATCACTCCAGTCCTCAAAAAGGGTGAGAGGGAGGAGCCGGGAAACTACAGGCCCRTCAGCCTCACCTCCGTCCCTGGAAAGGTGGTGGAGCAGCTTGTCCTAGAGATCCTCTCTATGCAAATTAAGGAGTAGAAGGTGATCAGGACTAGTCAGCATGGATTCACCAAGGGGAAGTCATGTTTGATGAACCTGATAGCCTTCTCTGGTGGGGTGACTGGATGGATGGATGATGGGAAAGCCGTGGATATTATCTATCTTGACTTCAGCAACGCTTTCGACACAGTCTCCCATAACATCCTCKTAGGAAAGCCCCGTAAGTGTGGATTAGATGAGTGGATAGTGAGGTAGATTGAGAAATGTCTGGATGGAAAGGCTCGGAGACTAGTTATAAATGGGGCTGAGTGTATTTAGAGGCCTGTGGTGTCCCCGAGGGGTCAATGCTGGACCCAGTTCTGTTCAGCTTATTCATCAGTGACTTGGACAAGGGCACAGAGTGCACCCTGAGCAAGTTTGCAGATGACATCAAACTGGGTGGAGTGGCTGACACTCCACAGGGCTGTGTTGCCATTAAGAGTGACCTAGACAGGTTGGAGAGTTGGGTGGTGAGAAACCTCACGAGGTTCAACAAGGATAAATGCAGGGTCCTGCACTGGGCAGGA
Source organism: Eudromia elegans (assembly GCA_003342815.1). Lineage (NCBI taxonomy): Eukaryota > Metazoa > Chordata > Aves > Tinamiformes > Tinamidae > Eudromia > Eudromia elegans. The sequence goes on from PTEX01000121.1 coordinate 760,269, forward strand.
ATAACCCTAGTACWGATTAGGGGCTGACCTGCTGGAAAGCAACTCCGCAGAGAGAGATTTGGGAATCTTGATTGACAACAAGTTCACCATGAGGCAGCAATGTGCCCTTGTGGCCAAGAAGATTGATGGGATCCTGGCCTGCATCAGGAGGAAAGTTGGCAACAGGTTCAGAGAGAGGATCCTGCCCCTCTCCTCAGCCCTGGTGACACCACACCTGGAGTACTGGGTGCAGTTCTGGGCTCCCCAGTAGAATCATAGAATCATAGAATCATAGAATGGTAGGGTTGGAAGGGACCTGTAAAGGTCTTCTAGTCCAACCCCCCTGCGCATGCAGGGTCGCCTAGAGCATGTGGCACAGGGTGATGTCCAGGTGGGTTTTGAAGATCTTCAGAGAAGGAGACTCCACCACCTCTCTGGGCAGCCTGTTCCAGTGCTCTGTCACCCTCACCGTTAAGAAATTCTTCCTCAAGTTCCTGTGGAACTTTTGGTGCCTCAATTTGTGAATTTGTGAATTTGTGAATTTGTGAATTTGTGAAGAGGGACGTTGCACTTCTGGAGAGGGTCCAGYGCAGAGCAACAAAGATAACTAAGAGATTGGAGCATCTATCGCATGAGGAAAGACTAAGCGAGCTGGGCCTGTTTAGCCTGGAGAAGAGAAGACTGAGAGGAGATCTGATCAATAGCTGAGTTGAGAATGTAGGGAAGGAGGGGCAAACTCTTCTCAGTGGTGGCCAGTGACAGGACAAGGGGTAACAGGTACAAGTTGAAACACAGGCAGTTCCATCTCCCTGTGAAGAAGAACTTCTTTCCTGTGAGGGAAAGAGACCCCTGTGATGGAGACCTGGAACCTGCCCAGAGAGGCTGTGGAGTCTCCTTCTTTGGAATCTTCCAAACTTGCCTGGATGCCACCCTGTGCCATGTGCTCTAGGGGTCCCTGCTGGATCAGGGAGGTTGGACTAGGTGATCTCTAGAGGTCCATTCCAACCTCTACCATTCTGTGACTCTGTAATTCTGTGATTCACACTCACTGATGACTAGGCCCTCTGTAGCACATGTATCCCAGAAAGGAAGAGTCTAAAGCAGAGACAATGAGCTCCTTTTTCAGCAGTAAGGTGTTTTGGTCTAAGATTTATTTATTCCAYGGGCCTCTTTATTTAGATGTAAAAACAAACTTTATATTTCCAGATATGTGTAATATATGTATATATGTAAAATATGTATAGGATATGTATGTATAATATATGTTATGTATAGGGTATATATCATTTACTGCATTGTGTATGTATACTACTTGTGAATGAACTTTCAAAACATTTTTCTTTTTTTGCTCTACTAAATTGTTTTTATTTGAAGTATTGTGGTTTTCCAGGCAGAATTACTGAAATCACACRAATTTCTAGGTTCAAAAATACTCAGTTTCTGAAATTAGAACTATTAAGGACAGAACTTGTAGGACCCCAGGTACATTACATACAGTACAGTGATTTTATAGAATGACTTTACCTTGAAATATTTCTACTACAAGACATCGTATCTTAACATGTATAGAGTTATGTTTCATTTCTTAATTAATAGAGTGAATTTTGAATGTACTGTATATGACTTTGGTCAGGCACCTCTTATCAACATCAATAGGAGTAAAGCATCTTTGCACTGCTTTGAAATTTTACCTTTAACTAATATCAAAAGAGCTTTATTCTGTAGTGATCAGATATTTGATAGCTGTGTATAAGATCAGATTAATTGCAGTAGCCTTACTTAATCAAATTTTAATCATGTATTACTTGTACTAAAACTATTAGAAAAAATTCCTTGTAAACAACTTTCAGATATTAACTACCTTTCTACATATCTTCTCTTTCTTCTCCAGAATATGGAACATAATGAGCATTAAATATGTTTTGCCAAGTTGAATTTGAAATAGGAATTGGAAAGGAAAATCTTGTATCTCCTCACATTTCTAAAATATATGTATTCTAAGCTGGAGCTGTTCATATTTTTTTAGATAAGATTGTAAAAATATAGGTAAATTTTATATGGGGGAAAAAAGATCAAAGCAAAGGAGTTTTTAAAGTGCTTTGAAAAAAAGGTAATAATTTCTTCCCCTTGCATTATAACAGAATGTTAATCTCGTATGTCTATGGGTAAGATTAACAGCTGAGAACTAAAAGCAATCACTTACCTGCCAAAGCCATATATAAGCTTTATCAGAAATTTCCTTGAAGCTAATTAGAATCTTTCCATTGACTTTGATGGGCTAAGAATCAAGACTTTATAGATAAAATTGTATAATATAAAAAATTGAATTTATTTTTATTTATTACTATTATTTTATTATTGCTTATTAATAGTTTATTTATTTATTTATTTATTTATTTATTTATTTATTTGATTTTATTTATTTATTATTCATGCATATCAAAACATTTGATTAGAAATGCTAATCAGAAAATAATATTTTGGAATTTAGATAACTTCAAGTATAGGTCTTCAAGAAGAATTATTCCAAGTTTCTATACATTAGGAAGAGATCCTTGGGATTAGTTATCTATGTCTTAGAGTCATTGATTTTATCTTGTTAGGGAAAAAAAAAGACCAACTGAGAAAATAAAAGACCACAAGATATCATATATCTGTTCTGTATCATGTGTCTCGCACAGAGTGAGAAAAGTTAGCACCTGGTAGGCTTTTTACTAGAAAAAAATGTTTTAGAATCAACCTTCTTTATCATGCAACAATATGAAGTGAAATAATCTGTTAGAGAGAGAGATCTTTCATATCTACATTTTCATCTGTGGAAGCTTTCAGAGTTCTAAACCCTTGTTCTTGACTCTTTTAAGTAGCATTTTAAGGTAGCATGACCAGAAGAACAAGGAACAGTTTGCTTGGATTGATTTGTTATTCCAGTCAAGTAAGAGGGAAATTAATTATGTAACAGCAGAATACTCATAGAAAAAAAAAAAAAAAAAAAAAGAGGTTTAGGTTTTTGTTTTATTTAACTAATATTAGAAAAAACAACTTTCTATTGCAAGAGATCACTGTCTTGTTCCTGGTTACACTGTTTGGTGGTGTGTAATCGACGTATTTACAGGTAATTATAAACGTACTTATTACTGCCATGATATTCTTGCCAAAAGAACAAACAAAGTAAGCAATGTCTTTCCATAATACTGTCCACATTGTGCCTAAACAAATATTCAATCTGAATTAAAAAAAAAAAAAAAGGAAAAATAAAACAAGATAAGGTACTTTGAAACATGAGATATTCAATAAAGGAGTCTCCAAATCTTTCTGGGCTGTATAATATAACATTGTATTATCAACCTCACTTTAACTCTTTATTCTTCTCCAGATTATCTATCCTCCTGATTAACTTAAAAGTACTTTTAAAGTTACCAAAATAAAATCTGCTTAATGTCTAAATTGCTTTATTTTTTTTTCAGGAGACATAAACATAAAACAATCCAGATTTGTAGTTTTAAATGATATGAAAATAATTTCTGACCATGTTTAATGAATGATGATGAAATACAGACTAAAGATGTGTGCAGACTTTCTCCTCAGTCCAATATTTATGCTCAGCTGGGACAGTACTGTTATAATTAAATTTATTTTGGCAGAATCAAGGAAGATGGACTGAAAAGAGGGACTATTTCAGCTAGGAATAATGCAGAAGTAAAACAAAAATCTCTGATTTGAAGACTTTACCTATGCACAGACATGGTGTTGGATTCATGTTACCACTATTAAACTGCTAATTTAGGAACAAGATATGTTCCACTCTGTAGTCCKTGGAGTGAACTTAATGTTAAGATGTTATGTATATAAATAAACCATAAGTARTTTAAGATATCCTTCAAAAGCTCATCTTCTCAGCTGCTTATTGAGGAACATTGGTGCAACTCTGGTTGTATCTCAACATTAAGTCTTTACAGCTAGTTAGAATTTAGCATCTTATTTAGTTAAAAAGTCTAGGCAGCCATGGTTGATTTTTTTTTTTTTTTAAAACCTTGTTGTCTTAAAGAAAAACACCAGTCTAAAGTGTGAAAAAAAAAAAAAAAAAAGTAGAATATTACTTGGAAAGACAACTTTTGTAAGAATAGAAGGAATAACATATGGAAATTAGAGAAATGGATCTGAATATAAACACGTTATAATGCTGTGAAGGAGTCTGAAGGTGGGATAACCAGAACTTCACAATGCAAAAAAATTAAATCAAGGAAGATAATTATCAGTTAAAACACAAGCAATGTGAATGCAGCAGAAGATATCAGCTCACACCTCTCTTCATGATAAGTCAGGGTATTCTAATCACACTGCCTAGGTAAAACGAGCATGCAGCTCACTTTAAATATCCCTAATACCTTTKTCCAATGTGTTTGATTGCAGAAGACAAAGAACAATGCAGAGCCAACTCAGCAACCTCCTGGATTATAAGAGTATAGTGGTGTAATGTAAACATTGGGTCAGAACAGATTCTTTCATTTCCTCAGTCACAAGTTCTCTGCTAGGTGAGTTTCTTGTTAGCCTGCAAATCCATAAACCTTTTAATTCCCCAAATAACCATCTTCTGGCTTCCTTCATTCTGAATTGTGTGTTTTCTGTAACTCCCTTCCATTTCTCCAAAGGCCTTTCCCTGACTCTCATATTTAAGCTGTGGTAAGTATTCAAAGCTTATGTTTCACATTATCCTATACTGATAATCCTTTCATGTTAAAAAAAAAAAAAAAAAAAAAAGAAAAGTGCTGTGTTCCAATTATATTTCAAATGTTACCTAAATCATGAACATGAATAGCTTTTCTGAATTTTTTTTTTTTGCATAGATTACTTTAAAAAATTGCGTCTTTTTTGTTTTGTTTGCATTGATTTGTCTTCTGATCTCTTCTGTACATAAAATGTGCATGAATCCCATGGAACACTGTGATGTGTATATAATGTGTATGTACATATGTGAATATAATAAGTATTGTATTTGTTATTATTTTGTCCAGTATTTACTCTTTTAGATTCTCATAAACATAGTCATATGAAAGCCTGATGAGAATGAAAAAAAAAAAAAAAAAAGAAAGTTTTATCGAAAGTTTTAATTTGTATAGATGTTGCTTTGTGTTGCTGTGGGTCTTATCACTGCATTGGAAATCAGGAAATTAGGTAGGCCATTGGGAATCGGACAGCAGCAGCAGCTACTCTGCTACCACAGAATCTTTGCAAGTCCGACACTTAAACAGGCCTGCAGGATTGGGATTCTTTGCTCTAAGCTAAATCCACCCAAATTTTATAAAATGTGTCAGCTTCATTAATGGCTTCGATTAACTTTAATGAAGGAAGCAGTAAAAAGAGAAATGAGAGAACTGACACCTGGCACACAGATACTTTGGGGCATTTTTGTTTGTTTCTTTGAATTTTATACACAGTAGCCTGTGAGCGAKTCCCTCAGGTTAACCAGGAGGTGTAACCTCAGTTGCAGCCATCAGAGAGGTGACATAAGTGAACGGTAGAGTAAATGTTAAGTTAACTGCCTCTGCAGAGGAGGAAAGAAGAGTCTTCCTTATTTCCTTTTCTTACGTTTTTGTGTGATACATACATGAACAAATACAGACTTTTCCTAAATCCATTCCCCTCAAGTATAGGCTCATATTTATCATTTTGTATCTTTAAGAATATTTATATGTGTATGTTTTTGTAATTATTTGGTCTACTCCAGATATGAACTAGTGTCCTTGTAGTTACAGGGTTTCTGTTCCTGTTTGTTCAACTACACACTCAGTCAAGATCTCAATGTCTTGGAAGGAAAAAAAAAAAGGTAAAATACCATAAACTATTAATACAACTGAAGAAATATGAACTAAGGAAATAATGTATGACCTTTAAAAAGTGAAAATCTGAATGACTTACAGGCAGACATAGTCATAATAGTTTCTTGCAGAGGTCCAGAAATTGCTGTTAGATAAGGTCAGAGTTCTGCACAACTCTGTCCAAATGGTAAATGATTTCTTTGAGATGAGCCAAAGTACATACCTATACCAGTCAGAAGTTTGAGACTAATCTATATTTTAGCTATTGTTTCAAAAATAAACCATGTTCACATTAATAAATCAGAGCTTGGTGGTTTAAATTTAAGGGAAAAATATTATATAGAAAAATACAGACGAGAAGCCAAGAGGTTGTTTAATTATTGCATATGTKTTGCACACATTTGAAAAATAGAATGAGACAGTGTTGGGTTTTTTTGTGGGAGGAGGGAGGGACTTTCTTTTGGAAATAAGTAAAGACTAACACTTCAGTTCCTAAGGAGTATATTTGTCTATACAAATGCAGCACTGAATTGCAATAAAATCTCTTCACAGCAGAACTAATTAAATATTGTAACAATTTACTAGGTAACAAATAAGTGTTGTTTAGGGTACCTGATACAGATAAACATCTTAAATAAATAAATGCAACTCAAATCCAAGCAATTTTGCGAGTGTCCTGATGGTTGTACTGGGCCATCAAGATAATCTGCTCTTGTCATCCCTGTTCCTTTCTAAAATAAATCCAGAGAATGTAAATATCTTTACACTTCTGTGAAGTATGACAGAAGTATTTACACTTCTGTTTTCATCTCCAGATCCTTCTGGATTTACATGATGATAGGCATTATAATCACATTTCACCCAAGAGTGTTGTGTCCTCTCCTCTCCCTCTCCCTTTCTCTTTCTCTTTTTTTCCCTTTCTTTTTTTTTCCTCTCTTTTTTTTTTTTTTTTAAATTTTCCTCTCACAGTATATCCTATTAGATATATTCTGAGATTTGGGGATAAATCTGTGTGTTTTGGGGAGGATCAATGATGTGCTTGATCAATCACAAATGGGCCACTGCCAAAAAAGGGTGAATCATTGTTATTCACTACAAATAAATTTAGAATGTGAATGATATGTGTGTGTTCCTCCACCCTGATGACCACATTTGGGACTGGAAAGACAGAGAGCAACCGTGAGGTTTTTTTGTTTGTTTTTGCTTTTCTTCCCAGGACAATTAAGGAGAATTTGTTCTTGTCAGAACATTTAAACAGACGACTTTACTTCCTTGCAGATCAATGGCACGTCCTGCTACATGCATGTAATCAATTTAAATGTGCCTGGGATCATTCCCTAGCACAGAGAGAGCACACATCTAAATCCATGTTGATGCTCTCTTATCCTTCAGTACAGAGTAGTCACGTGTAGACTTATTCTGTTCATGATGCCATAGAAATTCTCATAGAAACTCCCAGGCAAAGACTTAGAATCTGAAATAAGAGGTTGCTAGCTTTCCTGGAGGAAAATCSATGCTTAAACACTTGGGTGCTGGTGCTCAAAACCAGTTTGTTAGTTTGGATGTAGTTTCACTGTCTCTTGCTCCTTTCTCTAGTTTATGACAATTTGTTTTCCAAACAATTAAATATGTTATCCTAAAACAAATCACAGAGCCCAACATGAACACAGCTGAACAAAGTGTAGTGTTTTCTGATAGATAAAAGGTCAGGCTAGACCTAGTGATCCTTTTTGATATTAATGACTATGAAATAGGTATTTCAACAATTAATCATCACAGAATTTACTGCTTTTTGCTACAAATTCTAAGAACATGGAGAAATACATTAAAATGCTGTGACTCAAGTTTACCCTGTCCAAAGCTAATACTTACTGACCTCACAAAAGCACTAGGAGGTTCATGCCCTGGCTTTCAGAATTGCAGGGACAAGAGCTTCAATCTAATGACATAGCTGGTCATTTGAATGCAAATTTACTACAGCTGTATACTCAAAAACCTGTCTACCACATTACTTATCTGCCTGTATGGAGATAAATTTGACACCACTAGTCTTTATATGTGAATATCTATCCATATGCTTTTGGAATTCTAAAATGATAAGAAAAAAAAAGAAAAAAAAAGGGCAAAAAATTGTTTAAAAAATAAACATCTGGGACAAAGCTCATAGTCATAATATGGGTCAGTGCTACATATCAAATCGATGAAATCTTTGGTGAAAAACATAGTAAATGGCAAAATCAATTTACCAATCACTTCAGCAATGTTTTCATTCCAAAGCTATGCATCCAGGTGATTAGGAACATAGTAGCTATTTTTACGTCTATCATTTCAAGGAGTCAATGAGTGATCCATCTTAATAATTTGAATGCAGAAACAAAACCCCAACCCAAGCCACACATCTCTGGGACAAATTATGACTTGACTGAAAAATCCAGTTAGTAGCTTAAACAGGTAGATGCAGTCTCAGCAAAATACACAGTGTAGCTTTTTGCACAGTACTCTGACTAATATTCAGATAATGATCATGTTGATTCCTTCACAAAGTACTTTGGGAGGAAAATTATTTGAGAAATGAAAAGCCTCAGTTTGAAGCAGGCATACAAAATACTTCTAAAATGTATATCAAAACTAGGTTAGGTCAAGTATCAAATGGCATGAATTGGTGGACTGACATTACTTTGCAGAAGGAATTGCATTTTAATAACGCCTGGTAATAATGACTTGGAAATTAATTCTGCCTACAATAGATACCTAAGAGTGGAAGAGACCTGCTGGGTGATGCTATCCATCATCTGTTTGCAATCTATCCTATTCTGTTATAAAATTCTTTACTAAACCTGTCAAACTCTGTCTTAGAACTAATTAGCTTTTCATTTCCCCCCATTTTTTTCTTTGAAAAAGCAGTTCTAGAACCCTCTTGAACTGATAAATAAAGCTTTTTTTTTTTTCCCTCGTCCATAAAGGTATTCCAAATCTATTTATATGTATTTGTGAAATAGTGTTTTTCATTCTCTTGCATATCCCATTCAGACTGTTTTTTTTAGGCTAAGCTGTACCCCAAGTTTGCATTGCTAGGCACTAGATCTTTCAATGGAAGGAAGGCAGATATTTCTACCTCTTCCTGGTGGCTGCAACTTGCATTAAGTACTCTGCTGCTATAATTGCATTAGCTGTCAAGCTAAACCACTCCGAAATATCTCCACAACAGTTAAACACAAAGATATATTTTATGTTATGTACTCAATGGTATTAATATCATGTATATTTTCAGAATATCCTTTAGATGAGAAAATGTCAACTCAGATTAATTTTGAAGCCAACAAAATGGGCTTGGAACACAACAATCAAAAAAATGTTTTCCTAGGACAACTTATCCCACAGTGTCCCCAGCTGTCAAGAAGGATATGATACGTCCTCCCAAAACTACCATAGAGCTCATCTAAGGGTGTGAGCATTAAAAATATCTACAAGGAAACTAAGTAACCCCTAGTCCAAAAATAAACAAATATATATGAATACACAAATATATATATCATATATATATCATATATATGATATCATATATATGATATATATGAGATATATATATAATATATATATAATATATATATATGATATATATGAATATATATATCTGACCAAAATATTTTCAATCTCACAGGATTCAAGGGTAACATAGTCCTTAGAACACATACTCCAAAGACAGAACAGGCCTTACAGCAAACTTCACATCTGCATTTTTAAAGCAGTATATTGATGGACTTCCTTTTTTTTCCCTCACACTATCTTAGAATAAACCCTATTCTTACTTTATTTTTGCACCAGCCCTTCAAAGTACTTAATGTCTCTTTCCCCGTGCTCTTTTTTGACATCAGATATAGCAAAAGAAGCCCAGAGTTTACTCTAAGACCATATGGTTACATAATTTTTCTGTGCTAGTTAAACAAAAGCTAAAAGTATTCTTCAGTTTTACCTCTGACTTTATTGAAAAGTTATTTTATTTTATTTTATATTTTGTGGGGAATATTAAATAGTAAAGATTTTATTCCTTAGGAGAGTTATCTTTCTGAATTGTATGTTCTACCATAGCTGCCAGTTTTCTCATTCATTACTTTAGGAATTTTCTTAAAACATTGTCATTTTAAGCACAAGTAGACAGAGTCTGTTCGGCTTTTGTATAAACATATATCCTTATGGAATCAAAGTCACTATCTGAATTTTTCAGTTGATAGTGCATTATTCTTCTTTCTTTCAAATGCCTGGGTCATTTTTTTTTTTTTTTTTTTTTTCCAACAATACCAAAGTTGCAATCAGAGCTCCTGAATGTTGTGATCATGATGGCTGTTCTGACTGGATGCTGGGTCCTCAAGTTTGATTGTGAGTATCAAATACACAAATTTCTTTCCTCTCTCTGCAGGAATTCCTGAGAATTTTTTTTTTTTTTTTTTTTTCCAACTGTCATGCTGTCATGCAACTCCTGCTATTCCTTCTCAGTGTATAGTATTTTGGTTCACATAGATTTCTTTTTCATGTATGTTTGTCTGTAACTGGTACTTTCTTCCCGACCCCTAGAGATACATTCTTTCTCATCTCAATTACAGGAAACTTCTGTCTGCTTTTGAGTTTTCTCCTTTCTGATATAGTCAGCTGTCTTCCCCTCCCACAGTTTCAACCCATAGGACTAACATTGTTGTACTCTTACCTCACCTTGTGTTATACTTGAAATGTAATCTCTTTTTCAGCTTTGAAACTGTGTGACGTCCTGATCTTGCTTACGCCTTTACACTCTTTCTCCCCTGGATCTTTTCACTCCGTGCAGACATCTTGCTAAAATATTTCCAGTTTGTTCTCCACTCGTATCTGCATGTCTTTTGTGCCGCTTCCCTTAGAAGCGAGAAAGAAACTATGCTTTTAATGAGCTTATTAACCAGCTCTTTTCACTCACCTTTTAAAACAGTCATAGAAAAGGACAAAATGATTGAAATGATTGATTGCAAAGTAGATTTTATAATATCTTCAAATATAGTTTAATTTAAATACAACAGCATTTTGATGTTACTATAGCAATCTAATTACAGCAATTAATATTAAGCAAAATAGGTGTCCCTGCTTAAGCGGGTGGGTTAGTTGGATTAGATTATCTCTAGAGGTCCCTTTCAAMCTCAACTATTCTTTAATTCTGTGATTCTGTGAAAAMAGAATCAGTCTTAAGGACAGAAGACTTTATTCTGAAAGGATGAAAAGTATAAGTTTGGGAAAGACTTCCTTCAGTTTAGACTTAGGCAACCAAACCTGGAAGATGCACGTTCTACTCTGCATTCTCTATACAATTGTCCACTATATATTTTGATTTTTATGAATCTCTTTATAAAGTATTGTAAAGGAYGTCCGAGTGCAGACCGTGTATAATGTTGCAGGGACCAGCTGACAAAATCCTTTCAAAAATCTTAGTTCTACCATCATTATTTCTGAATAATTTTCTTTAGTGATATATGTTTGTTATACTTATGTAAAACTTATATGCAGTAAAATAAATAATTTTAAGTAGTCACTGAAAATTAAATATATGTGTATATATACTTTTATAGTCAGAGGACTTAGCTACAGTGAACAGATTTTAATTATATCTTTCTAAATTTTAATGCCATGTGAGTATTTCTCACGAATTTTGTATTTATTCAACATGTTTTTGTTTTGTTCATTTAATGGCTGCAGCCATTATTGCATGAATCTCAGCTGAAAGCTTTAAAAATATTTAAAGTTTGCCTCAGAAAGTTAATCTGCTCTGATGTGTGATCTATGTATTTTGAAAGATTTTTTTTTTCTTATAAATTGCTCTCACATTTTCTTTCCTCAGAGTGCTCTTTTTTGACGGAAAAAGTCAAACAGTTTGTTGCGGCTGCTTGGTTTGCCACATACAACAGGTTTTTTATTAAAACTTTCTTAAAGAGTTCATAGGTCGATACCTCAAAGCATATGATCTCATGATACTATAATACAAAGGGGATTACTGGATTATTTCAGAACTGTGAATGCTTAGACAACCACATTTGTAGGAAGCAAACTACTGCCAGGTGTGATTTTAACATGCAGGCAGGAACATGGCAATACATTCGTGTGACTCTGTATGCAATATATGGAGCCTACTGTTCAGTGAAAAAAGAACATGCTGGTTATTCCTTATCACACTTCAGCTGGAATCCTGATTAAGCCCGAACAAGGCTTTTTTTCTTTTTTCTTTTTTTTTTTTTTTTTTGTCCTCTATATTGTTTTTGATATGATGGGGAATTTAATGAAGCTGGCAGAGAGACAGAAACATAATTTGCTATTTTTATTACTCTGTCAATATTTTGCATTAAGGCCCTCAACAGCCTTCGATGAAAGCAAAAGAACTCTTTAAACCAAGCAATGTAGAAATGAAAACAGGAAATGTCTAATGCATATTTCTTAATACCATAGCCTAGATTAAAGCTTTTGAAGTAGTCTCACTAATTAATTTGAAACTATGATGAAAACACAAAGTGCCCATAGATGTAAGGTTTCCAAGGTTTTCTGRCTAGAACACTTCACAACAGACCTCCTTTCTAGTTTTTGGCAAACACTGTATATCACTAAGATACATAATAGCCCAGATAGAAGACCTGACTTCTACTCTGCTTCATGAGGGATGGAATAAATCAATATTTCTGGTTAACCTTTCTGGTTGAGGAGGCGAAATGAAATTTAAATCTAGTTTTTATTTTCTTGTTAAAGTTCTGTTTTATATTGTAAGAACACAACATTTTACGRTATGAAGATCTGTTTTCTGGACATAAATTTTCCTGGATTTCCAGTTATATTTATTACTTTTTAAAAAAAATTTTTACACTGATTGTGAAATATGTTTCAAAACATATCAGAAGATCCTGGATTTTATATACTATTTTTACCAAGAAATTACATCAGTAAATAAATATGTCAAACTAAATGGATGATGGAAAGCATTGCCTTTTTTWAAAAAATTTAAATATATTTTCTCAGTAAGCCTGGCAGAGGACAGTAATTCTGCTGAAAATTGATCACAATACCTAGGTTCATATGAGAACAARTTACTCTTCATTTACTATCAAAAGAGAAATGATATGTAAACAGATGAATGCTCCCTCCTCCAAAAAAACAACAGTCTGGATCATGAGTTGTCAAGATTCTRTATGCAATTATTTATGAAAAGAACTGGAACCTGTCCAATAGGGCTGTGTGTGTATGTGTGTGAGTGCATGTGTATGTGTGCGCGTGCACACATGCATGAAGTGCTAGGGAGGGGTGCACAATGGATGTGTGAGTGAATCACTCTCCCCTAATCACATTGGCAACCTTAAAGCCTTTTCTTCTGCTGAAGGAAGCATTCAGAACCTTTCCATTATTAGATCRGAGATGAACAACACATGTCAAAATAGTGCATTGAGTCCAGCAAAAAGCTGTGGAAATAGAGAGAGCCTGGGAGAACTGCATTGTCTAGGCTTGGGAAGAGAAGGCAAAGCTCCTTAGCTTCAGTTTTCCACTTGCTAAAGGTGATCTATAGTAAAGATAGAGTTGAGTCCTCTCAGAAGTGCACATAGCAAGGACAAGAGGCAACACTCGTTTCAGCATGGAGAAGTCTGAGTGGACATGAGGAAAKAAGTTTCATAGTGAGAGCAGTAAGAGCACTGGAGCAGGCTACATAATCTCTGTCCTTAGGGGCACTCAGCAGGGAAAGGCCTTTTGCAGCCCTATCTAACTCAAGTATGTTGTCCTTGGAGCAGGAGGCTGGACTAGATAATATCCAGAGGACCCTTCTGACCTGTTTTTCTACGACACTGTTAGCTAAATGTTTTCTACATGAATCAAAACCAAAGTCCCAGAACTGTCAATGAGCATTCATAATATGCAAATTAACTCTTCTCCCTGTTCTCCCAAACTGTGCTCATATACGGTGTTCATATGTTGTTAAGAGCCAAAGAATTTTTYCTTTTTTCACTCTGGAAACTATCATTTGTGTTTATCTTTATGCAAGGAACAGTTAGAGATGCAGACCTGTGTAGGARGACTGTATCATGGACACTTATAATTTAAACAGAAATAAGTGGCATATGTTATGCAGGCTGATTCCCATTAGAAATTCAGACTGGGAAAAGGAAATAGTCTTGTATCTTGTCAAAACTGTTTTACTTTGTCAGAAAACTGYTCTATCTGCAAGGATTTAGCTCTCAATATCTAAAACTGGAGCAGATTTTGAGGATAATTAGAGGGTAAGGAGAAAGGTCCCTGAACAAGTCAGTCATGGTCAACTACCAGATAGGAAGTTCTTTGTAAAATTCTTATTCATAATAACTTTACTAACCCTATTTCCTGAGTAGAGGTTTCACAGGTTTTATGTGTACATTTGAGCCCTTGTATCACTGGGAAACTCTTTGAAAAAATACAATAAAATCCCAGGACCTTTTATGTATCCAATATCCAAGTTCACCATTTGAATTTACTATCTTTTCTGCATAAAACCCTTGTACTTTATTTTGATGTACTTTATTTTTTTTTTTTGTTGTTGTTGTTGTTACTTGAGAGCTAGACAAATCTTGATTGTTGAGCTAGACTTACTCCCATTATTACAATTGTTCTCCAACATTAACTTACTCAAGGCTCAAAAATACATCCTCAAGCCATCCTTTAGAAGGTATTCCACTTTTGTCCTGATATTGAACTTGAATCTTTATTAAAAATAGCCTACTTGAAACATTTAAAAAGAACCAGGAAAGTTTTTGGAACTAGAATATGGTGAAATGTTTAGCTGACTTAAAGCACAATACCAGTACTTACTCCCTCAATAAGACTCTGAATCTTAACGATTTTAATAAGAGTGGAAAAAATGCTTCCTTGTTTACATAACGAAACCAAGCTAAGAGTGATTCAGCATGTAAGATAAAATTCCTAGKTCTTGGTTCAGTGATCAATGCACTGGAATAATTCTTCATTGAGATGCATATACTATATGACATATATTCACAATATGATTCTGTACACATATTTTTAAATAAAAAATTCGGATCAAAATAGACATAGTAGACAATATTTATTCAGGCTTCAGACAATATTCAGCCTGCTATTTTGAACCCTAGAATTTTTGATACTAATGATGATGTAATTGATGTAACTTTTGATGTAAATGTTWAAATATCAGAGTTACTATTAGATAGAAATAGTATAATTACTTCTCAGATCATAGTGACATAAAGGAAGACCAATCTGTAATATCTTTACTACTATTTTTATACATTTACTTACAGCTGAAGGTTCCAAATGAAGTTTATAAGTGGTGGAACTTCTGATTTACTGAGGTAGTTGATGAAATATGAATGTGATTTTAAATACAGTACCTGTGTGACACTCTTTTTTCCCCTAAAGGTATAGTTATATGCTAAGCAATATGAATTTATGCAGAACTTGGCTGTAATAAATAACAGTAGCTAATCAATCTGGATTGTTCCACAACGATAATATAAATGACCTCAAAGAACAGAGCTGTCATACATACAGTTTGCATACATTGCAACAGGACCAGGTATCTTTTTCTTATTTGAAAACATAAAAACAATCTCAAACTTGGAACTGTGCAAAAATGAGCAATTGCATTGGTTTACTTATATATTTATTTATTACTTTTATCTGGAGAGTACTGCCTTCTATTTAAATACTCTGTAAGAATCTGTTATAATGATTTTGCATTTGGCTTCTACACCCATTATTTTGTGTTACTTTCAATCTCTTTGTACTGATATCACTATTAAAAATGCATCAGACCTAGAAAAATATCATGTAATGACTGAGTTGCTGAACAGAATCATGAATAACTTCAATTTGGTGTCATCGGGCTAAAGTGAACAAGAGAGATTTAAGTTTAAATTCTTATARTTGGAACAGTCAATTGAAAAAGAAAAACCATCCTAAAATACAAGAAAGAGGAGGAAAATTACTAGATAGATACTATATGATGGGATATTGTCTTTTAAACCCACTCTGTTATTACTCCTAAATGATAGCTGCAAGCATCAGTGAAAGGAAGTCCGTTTAGATTGTTATAAAGGTTGCAATGATGTGTAAAATAATCCTTTTTTATGTAAGATTAGTAGTGCAAAGTAAAAATACCTTAAGCCAATGGAGTGGAGATATTTCCTTCTGTAATATAGTAATTCAGAAAACCATAATTCAAATTAAGTATTAGATTTTTATGTCTATCAAGGCACCATTAAATATCTTATTTAAAACACCTGAAGGCATTCTGAGTGACAGTCATCAGTATTAATATCAGTGGCTCCTTGTGTTCATTCACATTTACGCTTCTTTTTAAAGTAGATGACAGAGTGTTAACGAAGTGTGTCCTAAACAATTTTGGTGAATAAGATATAAGTGAGTTTCAAAATTAATCAAAATTAGAAAGTAATGCATATATGTGTATATATACATACATATTAATATACACATAATGACCATAATTTCAAATCTGCATTTAGATTCTACATTTATATGTTGGTCTTCACAAATGAAAAGATATTACACTATGTACTCCACCGTCGGTCCAAAAGAAATTAAAATCATTGCCACTAGAGGGTTTAGAATATTTGTCCTAACCAAGAATATGAAAAAAAAMCAGTCTCTCTTTCTGTATAGAAAGCTATTAATCATAATGGTCATGTCTGAACAATATTGACCCCTGATTCCCCACCACTAGACCACAGATATTTAATTGAGGCATCCAAGTTAAAAAGCCAGTTATCTCTTACAGTAGYCAAAGAGGCCAATCTATACAGAGAGAAGGAAAAAAACAAGTGTTATGTGATTCAGTCAGCCAAGGATAAAGAGCAGATAAATGAGAAAGAGAACTAAAGTCAACATTCTGTTCAAGATCCAGTTAAAGAAAAGATCAACTAAGAGAAAGAAACAACAAAAAATCAGGTCTAACAAAAAAACAAGAGGAAAATAAAAGTGCAAAAAATTGGGATGTCTTATGGGACAGCTTGGTGTAAAAAGAAGCCATTATATGAAGATAAAGAAAGGTTTCTTTGAGCAATGAGTATAACTATTTTGATTGTCATTATTCTTGCCTTGCTCATAATCTCCTTTCATGCTCTGATTTCAATACCTCTATCCATTCAATCTATCCAATTGGAAAGGAATTGAAATTGCAAAGTTTGCTCTAAGATATAAAAGATTTTCATTTCTTAAAGTGATATATAATCAAAGAAATGCAAAGAAAACTAGGTTCAGGCTTTTCTAGTTTCTCAAGGGTTGAGAGAAAACGCTCCTTGGAAAAAGCTGCGACAAATATCAGGGTAAGATACACAGGATTTTTTGGGGGGTTCTCCCATTCCATTAATAACAGTGGTAAAATGATGTTACCATGTGAACTGATATCAAGATAAAACCAGAATACTAATTGGCAGGAAATTAGATGAGACTGCAAAGATTTGATGTACTAACAACTGAAACGACTAGCAAATAAGCCATTAAGAATTGCTCTGAAGKATAAAACAGATTATTTTCCTTTTTTTTTTGTAGTACAGAAAGGAAAGAATTCTACTCATTTAACAGAGGAAAATGCACACTGAAAACAAACAGAGCAGGGAGTAATATAAATTGCAGAGAGGGGGATATGAAATAAAATAATATCTAGCAATGCTGAAGATGTTTCTGAGAATGTTAAAGATATTAAATTACATAGCTAAAAAATCAGTAGCTTTGTCAAGACCTATAGGTCATTCTGATGAACATATGGAGTGATGTTCAGCAYAGGCATTCTAATCTCATTGGTTTTTAGGCACAAATACCATATGGAAGGACCATATTGTGCTTAATCTCATGAGTGTGAGAGTAGGTAAAACCTTCACCCTATTACACAGTCTAATGTAACCAGACAGAGTAGAATCAAAACATATGCCAAGATTTTGCAAGTGTTTCAGAAACTGCTTTCTCTGAAGTTGCTGGTGATTATGGAGAATATTCTGGTTTAATTAAAAAAACAGATAAAAAAGAGCTATTTTCACAATTGTTAATACCATTTAAGCTGCTTAGAGAACATCACAAGTGACCCCTCTCATGCTATATTGGTTTGTCTGATCAGGTAATATGCACCTCACACCACAGAAGGCTGCAAAGTTGCAATGTTCATGATTTAGTTCAGTCACAAATTTCAGACACAGATGGAGTTTTTCAAAGAAATTGCCAGGTGTCTTGAATAACTTCTGACTAAAATGAGTTACTTSTAGCAGCCCGTGTGCTATAGCCTGATGTAGTAAGAACATACTCATATATATACAAAAATAATTATCTGAAAGATCTGAGATTAAGAGATCAAAGTAGTGACAAGACTTTAATATAGCCAGTAAGCACAGCAAAGGTSATACCAGGATAAGTTCTGGACCTTGTGCACCGACTGGTGATTAGTCATCTGTACCATCATGCTTGTAATATGTTTAAAAATATTTAATAAGAAGTTTAGCTAGTAAACATAGAGTCAGCCTATGTAAGTGGCCTGCATTTGGTCTCATCCTGACTAATTCAGGTCAAAGTTATATTATTATTGTGTCAGGTGAATGTGGACTTTGGATAGGTTTATCGGAAGGAGGGTATCGGGGAAAGAGTAAGAGAAGCCTACTATGTGTTTAGTATTTAGTATTTTAATATTTGGTATTTAGTACAGTGAATTGTAAATATCTCAATTGATTTTCTGCAGSGACAGTGGTCATGAATTAGACAACACTCTTGTCCTCAGTACACTGTCTGCTATCGGCAGCATATTCACATGTTTGGGCTATAAAAATTAGGGTAGTAAAATGTGTTTTGGTCGCACACTGACTTTGTAGCAAGAAAAATCCCTGATGAGCAATTGCAGACTATTTTTATCTTCTGGACTTCTAGAATAGTCAGAATAAGAAACAGTAATATCAGTCATCTGAGCCTGGAAGTTGGAAATCTCCTCTTCTATGAGATCTAAAGAAAAGCTCTAGKCCTACAAAACAGGTTTCTTATCAAGAGCAAGTGAAAAAAAAAGGAGTGTACAGCCTTAGGAAAATGAGAGAAAACAATTACAAGTAGACAAAACAACTTACTGTAAAGTTTTTTGAATGCTAAAACTAATGTTTGTGTTCTTATTACTGTCCAAAAAAAATGTATTCCATATTTACACATCTTTTGTACAAACTTTACACTATTTTGTATAAATATATATTATATATAAATTATATAGTATACAGATATTTGTGTTTTGCACATTTTATTACAATTTCTCTAAAAAGCTTGTATGATTACTTTTTTGAGGCATGTTTTTTTAACACAGAGATAACTTACTTCTGTTTCTCGTGAATAGGTCTTAAAATGAATATATGTGATGTCTTTAACAGTTCACTTACCTCAGTTATCCCAGGAACTTCTAGTTTAAAGGGATTCATTTCATTAGCATATTCTATGTCATATGTGATATCTGCTGTCCAAAGATTGATTAAATGATGAACATTGTAATTTTTTTTAATTTTTTTATATTTCTTTCTATTTTTTTTTTTTTTAAATTTTCCCTTCCTTTTCACTTTCCATCTGCAATTTCCAAGTGTGCCAGGTTGAACATTTGGCAAAAATAGAAGGTTTTTCTCTTGTTTATCTTCTGTCCTGTTTGCAGGATTTTACTATTCTGTTTCTACTTCGAGGCAGTGTGCCWGCTATTGCACCKCCTTGCTCTAGCTTGACAATGCTTACTAATTAAGTAAGTGAAATATTCAACACTCAAGACCACAAATAGGAAAGAAAAACTTTCAGTAGCAAAGAATGCTGAAGAAATGTAGGGTGAGCTAGCTGGTCAATCATTAAAAAAAAAAATCAGATTAACTTATTCAATATAGGATTATGAAACATGCTGTTGCTTGCTGATTTTATTTTGATTATACCAGATGCTCATGTAGTTATTTATCCTGTTCCAAAGTTGAAAGATTCTTAATTTTCTGCCTCTTTCTGCATGATGTAAAGCTTTCSACAAAACAATAGTATTTCCAAACAGTATTGAACATGACACTGGAACACAATTCAAAGATAGATATTGGTATAGCCTGAAATTGGCGAATTTAATAATTTCTTCYATATTTATCTCTTAAAATATGGTATTCTGAGAAATAAGTTCCTTCCTTGAAGACTAAATGATCACMGATTTATCTAATAGTTGCCCTTTCAAATCTATCTGACATTTCCCATTTTTTCAGATTGTTGACTTTTTTCAGTTAATATTCTTATGTATGCATCTCATTTGACTTGCAGCAATATTATCTTAGTCTCTGGTTTTGTCAAGCCTTAAACACTATTCGAGGCTSGATTTTGTCAATATTTAAAACTAGGAAACTTCCTATAATATATTATGCTCTGATTCTGGTGAAACAGTACTCTTCTGAGTGAGAAATGACTCAGCACAGTCAATCTGTTTAACTTGTGCATTGTTTAACTACTCCTCTCGTCCTACTGGATTTTACAGATTCTACAGCTAGGCAGCCAGCCAAGTCAAATCAGTGGAAAAAAACTTAAATGACTTTTAGTTCAGACCCAGTATTAGGAGAAATTGCTGATAAAGGTGCTTCCTGTCAAATAACTCATTAAGTCTAGGTCTCATCTATTTATGGACGTTAAAGATCTAAGAAGGATTTTGTCTTTGGATTTATTTTTCCAGTTAGAATCAGCTTATCCTCATGTTGAAAAAATACAAAAATATAGAACTTTATTGCGATGTAAGCACTTTTTAGATCTCTTCTATTTCAGTGGTATGTTAGTCCTCAATTATTGATTATTATGAACTCCTAAATGGGAATCATACCATAACRAATTATAAGATTGCTTAATTGCACTTAGTATTTTATAAGGTTCAATGTATAGAGAATTACTAATTAATAATTACAGATCTTTATAAACATGTAACACATGAACAGGTTGCTAATTTTTAAATATTTATTTTCACAGTCTACTAATATGTATGCCTATCACCTCAACCACGTAATATAAAATATGACTATTGGTCCTGGCGCATATATGGTATACTTCCTAAAATTATATTGTTCTTCCATCTAGGAGGCCTGTCTTTTTAAAATGTACAGTTGAACTATGAGCTGTCTGTATATAGATATCTAGATATCCATATCCATATCCCAAGAAGGGAATCATGCTCCAAACACTGTTATGGATGGATTTTCCTCAATGATAATGATCATGTGAAAATCACAGAATGCTAAAGGTTGGAAGGGACCTCTAGAGGTCATCCAGTCCAACCCTCCTGCACACGCAGGGTCATCTAGAGCACGTGGCACAGGGTGGCATCCAAGCAGGTTTTGAAGATCTTCAGAGCAGGGGACTCAACAACCTCTCTGGCCAACCTCTTCCAGTGCTCTGTCACCCGCACTGTGAAGAAATTCTTCCTTAAATTCCTGTGAAACTTTTGGTGCTTCAGTTTGCGGCYGTTTCTCAGAAATCTMTTCTCCTAATCCATTTTATCTTTTACGAAAAGTGGCCCATGTAACAGAGGAAAACAGTGTTCTGCTTGGAATAGTGCATCACATACAAAAATAGCAAGCTGTATTATGTTGAATCTGACATGTAATATGACAAATCTAAACAAATTTCTTTTCGGTAACTTGGTGGATAGCTAGAACTTTATGCATAAGAAAATAGTTTTATGAAAGGCAAAGAAGAATATTAATTTCTAGTGAATTTTTTTCATTTTTTATTTTTACGGTGCAAGAATAAACATAAAACTATGCAACAGTATGTGTGAACAATACTACATACTGGCATCCTATTTGTTCACTAAATCTATTAATATTGAATAAGTCTGAACATATATCCAAACAAGAATATTTAGGCTCTTAAAAATCAAAGGGTTAAAAAAGTTTTCTTAATTCATATGTTTAATTGTGCCGTTTTGSTTCTGCACTGGCTTGTTTCTGAACACCATGTAATCATTTTGTAGAACAGCTAATTAAGATCCCCAAATTAATCTGATTCTCACTGATATATGCTGTCTCAGAAAGCCATTATGTGACTTGTTTTACAACTGATTTGTAAAGAATAGAGTTCTATTGTAGTAGAAGAAAACACATTTTTGAAACATAACCAGAATGGAAGACAAATCAGAATGTGATTTCTGCCATTATAAATAGAGTGCAAAAAATATCATTTTGGATGAAATTGAATTACAGACTCATCTGTCTTACTCAAGCATTAGTTCAATCACTTTTGACCTCACAAAAATAAGTGAAAGGTCATACTATTAATTGAAAATACYTCTTCATTTTTGTTGTCCACCCTTCTTCTTGGCTTCAGTTGAATGTAATATTATTTTAAATGGAGTTATCAATAGGTTTTAAAATTAGATCTTGGAACAAAACAATCAGGTGCATTTGAATCTGTGCCTAAGTATATTTATCAATATTCTGTGATAGATTTGATTTTGCAGGTGAAATAAAAAAAGCCCTTTATGAATCTTTCTATCATACAGCTATTAATGAAGATAGATGGATTTCAAGAAACAGCTTTACATAAACATTTCTTTCTTCAGAGAAAAGATTAAAACTGCAGTGAGCATCTCACCAAGTAACTTAACAGTGCCACAAAAATATCTCACTGCTGTTTACTACTATTCATCATGAAGATTGCCCTGAACATTTTGCTAAAATTAGAATTTAATCTAATCAGTTGTAGAAGTGGATGGAAGAATCAAAGTTAGCTCTACCACAGTAGCTCTTTTTTTTATGTATTTAGTTTATGTTTTTGTTTACAAAATTAAGCATTTCTCATTATAATTGTCCTTAATGAGTTATATAATAAATAGATACATACATACATAAATAAATTCTAGTGCATTTGAAAATATGGTGCTTTCAAAAAATCTCTCCAAATTGTGAAAAAAATATTTTTAATCTCATAAACTATGTTATTAAGTACATTTGATTTACTTTAATACGCGCTGCATCAAAATGAATTTGTATATTAAATACACACTCGTCTGTCCAAACTGTTTAAGGTAATCTCCAGACCAAGCAAAATTCTTCTCATCTAAAATTTAAAAACTTAATCCTAGGAAATCAAGCAGATGAAAGCTGAACTATCTGGAGTTCCAAGACCATTTAACTAAGGCATAAACCATAAGTGTTCTGTCTTTCCTATTCCACTTACATACATAYATAAGAAATAATGATGCACAGTCTGTTCTAACATTCTTGATTACTTTATCACAGTTTTTGTTGTTTTTGTTGTTTTAGCTTCTGTGTAATGTGTTCTGGCAGAAGATTCCCTTTATCCTGATATTTCAAAATCTACCATCTAGACTAAATCAATTTTATATAAAAATAAAAATTATATTTGTACTTCAGCATCTCTTGTAATTACATCGAGTTAGGCAATGTTTTTCCAACAGGTTTGAGGTGTTAAATGTTGTGGAATATTTATGGAGTATCTCTTTCAGCTCTTGTAGTATTTTGGCCATACACAGACCAGCCATAAATTCTTATGATTACTTTGTCAGAAAACAGCTTTAAARCTCGAAGACAAGACTTTTCAAATGACGCCAGTCTTGCAGGTTTACTACTTGGCTTCAGTTGATTCATAATATAAAAAGAGTGCTGCATTTTCTCATATTGTTTTCCTGGAGCAGGAAAAAAATAAGGGAAAGARGAGAGGCATAGTGATAGAGAAGCTGATCTTTTGATGCAAGCAAGCAGAATCAACATCCTGAGGATAGACAAAAAGAACACAATGTAGAGAAGAGGTATATTCACCTGACATACTTAATGATAAGCAGTGTGCAATGTCACCGTGAAAATATACCAAGTAAAAAGAATAGTATTCTCTGAGCACAAATCTCACCACACCTCACTAGAAATTAGAATTTCTTTTTGGAAAATAATTTATTAGAAARCTAAATATGGTACCAGTTTGAATTTTTGCCACATGAGAACTGTTGTTTATGCGAGCATATGCTTAGGTGTATATGAACATATATGTACTCACATATGTGTGCACATGTGTTAGAAGTTAAAAAAAATTCATCTTAATTTTAAACGTATACATAAGTATACGAATATTGTTGAGACAAATATAGCTCAAAATAYGCTCTGCACCACAGAAGCCCTGGAAGGTCAGAGACTACAGTTCACTCTCAGGGCAGAAGAAAGTTCAAAATGTTTGTTTAGATATTCCAACTATTAAAGACTCTCCCATCCCAATAATCAATTGCATTTCTTTACCTTTTCATTTAATATTTAATCCATTTCCAGATCACTTGAGCTCCTTCTTTCTCTCTTGGTGGTAGAGTATAGAAATGGTCAAGCCAGTCAACTTCATACTTGGTCTTCTGCCTTGGCCCTTCTATGCTTATGAGAAGATGACAGAATTCCCAATAGCTCTTCAATAGCACTGGACGGTATCATGTAAGACATTGCACCTAATTTTCACATAGTATACAGTCTGGTAATATTAAATCAATAAAGGCCAAAAGAATGCCTGCAGGGATTTCACCCTCCGGGAAACCAGCCTACTCACCCTTTRCCCGACTCCGTCACAGGCTGCTTCCCAAAGGGCCGGCTCCTKTAAGGCCGAGGATCACGGTGAAGACAAACTTCAGCTGTAAGCTCACCTCCTCAATGGTGGAGGGGACATCACAGGGTTTTAGGACGGGAGAAGAATAGRGAAGGGGAAGGAAGGGAGCACACAAGGGTAAGGGGGGTTCATCCTCACTCACTCTCCTTGCACACACCAGCCACAGGGAATAAAGACACAACCACAGAGATTTGCCAACACAGAACAAACCATTTATTTTCCAGAAGGTTGGGGTTTTATACGGGCATCACAGCCCAGGAGAACTTCTGGTAGGCTGAGAGTGGGCCCTCCCTCGACTATCCATAGGCTCTCCAGATATTCCCATGCTGYGATTGGTCCCGTGGGGGTTACAGGTCCATGACTACACTTTGTGGAAGGTTCTAGATGTCTCTAGAACCTTCGCTGCTTTTCTCTCCCCCCCCAACTATAATTTTACCCAACCTATTAACAATAAACACCAAAGATAACAAACCCTAAAATAACTTGAACCTYGCATTTCTGCCTTGTGCACCACCCAGGGGAAGGATTATAAGGGGTGATCCCCAACAAATGTCCTCTTCTCAATGTGAAAAGCACATGTCACAAAATGCTTCATGGCATACAAAGCATCTAGCACAAATGCCAAAATCTATGAGTATGGTATGCTGCAGAAATTTTGAGGAACTTCAGGCAGTCTCAGCTCTTATAACAACAGAAATTTATTAAGAAAATAAGAAAATAAGAAAATATCTCTGATGCCATGAAGCGGGAAAAAGAAACAATAAAGGAAAAACATATAGAACATTGGTATTTTTTTATGTTTAGGAATAAGCTGTTGTGACTAAAGAAGCTATGGAGCAGAGASAACTCTGAAATAATTGATGTGGGGTCCTATTCTACCTAGATTAGACCCAAAGGAGTATTTGTAGTAAGGATGAGAGTGTACTGCCTAATGCATAATGATGTATCAATACCTAACACAGTATTTGAAGCATGGGTTTTGGCAATATCTTTAACCTTAAGAATAACTTTAAAATTCACAATCYGTGTAATTTTATCTTTACTTGAGGATGGCTGAGTGGTGCATTGACTTCCTGCAGAGAATACAAATATCATAGAATTATTCCTTTATTTAACATATGCTCTCTATCTTTTTTATGCCTTCAACCAAAGTATTATTGGTTGATATTATTCTGTGCCTTGAACAGGAGTTGCTTGCTTTGTTTTGGGGGTAATTCTCAGATTTGGATTTTTTTTTCAGTGACACTCTGCTGAAATCCAGTTTGATTTGGATTATATTTCACTGAGTTGCTTAGTAGAGCTTTGCTCCATATTCTGCCTGCTACAGCTACATTCTGACTCCCAAAATAGGTATTGACTTGTGGTCAAACACTGTAAACTCATTTCACATCACTTGAAATTCCATCATAGTTTTAACATTTAAAAGTGCCTTCATCACTTTTTTAACCAAACAGATTGACTGTTCTGTTTAATTTCCTATTAAATTAGACCAAGATCCAGTAAAAAAGTGGAATGTAGATAAAATAATCTTATTACATTCAATGCCTTTTTTAATGTAAGTAAAGTTACATGTGTATTAGTGGGATTTTTTAAATGATTCTGAATTTCCTTTGACTTTGAATGTGAAAGTTGATTACCTGTTTCCCTTAGGTACTTTTAAAGATCCCACTRTAARCATCTGCAAGGTCAAGGACCTAGTMATTTATCAAAATAGAATCAGATTCTGGTGTAGCTGTTTCTGTTGCAAAAGTCCTTAATGAATATGGCCTTGAATGTTWGAAAAAAATAATATAGTTTATAACAGTAATCCTCTTAAATACTTGAGTCCTTGCCAGCTTTTAACTAACAAGTCCAGTTATTAACAGCAGCAGTCCTACAACACTCAGGGATTATTGTGTGTGCTTGCTGACAATGCACTGCTAGTGACCAGTCTGCAAAGTGCAATCTGTTATTGTATTTCAGAATCCAATCAATATTTAAAATTGCTTGAAGCATGATAACTTGCCTCTCAAACTGAGCCCACTTCCTTATTTAAATAAACACCATTGTAGCATTCTTTTTTATCTGTGATTAAAGGTTATGATTATTATCAGTGTAAGTTACCTGGCAGCATTTTTTAGTTTGTGGTTTGATCAGGTAAACTTGAAAAGAATATCAAGTATAAAAAAATAACCTTACCTTTAGCTGTAAGAAAGGGACAGATCTGTCAGAAGGCTGTCTACATTCTCTTAATTCTTAATATGGAGTTTCTGACAAGTTTACAGATTTGCCTTAATTATTTATTCATTTCATTGAAACCATCTTCATCTGTTTTAAATTTCTAATAAGTCTATTTAAATAAAGTGAATCCTATTTGAATGTTGATTTTACWTTTKAAAATCCTGAAGGTATCTATATTCCGAAAGTGCAGGCATATGGTATGGTCGGTAGTGCAAAATCCCTTGTTAAGACCTGAGAACATTCYATAGAAATTTCTCTTAAAAGAAATCATGCAGAACAGCCCTAATTTCAAAATTTAGGTCGTGCAACTTAATCATCTATGTATCTCTGACTAATGCCACATGGGCACAAAGGCATCTAACTGTTACTCTATGAACAAACTCCTCTAACTGCTGCCCAATCTTGGTGACACTTAAATTTTCCATGAAATTACATTTCACTCACMAAAAAATCACTTCCTTGCTTCTAGCTCCTTTTCCTATCATGTTTACCTTTTCATAATTGATAGTATCAATATGTTTTATACAAACTGGGCAGAATTTTCAAGAGTCCCTGCCTGTTGCAAAAGCCCTTTATGATCAGGTAATATCATCTGATAGACCACTGAAATCTTCAGAATATGATTATTAAGTCTGTCATTCAATGAAAGGTCAACGTTGTTATTCATTATTTTGAATAAATTCTTGGGCAGGATCTATATCCATATTGTGTCTGACTTGGAAGAATATGTGAGTTTGGACTACCTTCTTGAAAGTTAGGTGGTTAAACTGTGCTGCAAAAGAAATAATTTTTCCTAGTACAGGAATCCCAGTACAGGAGGCACGTGGAGATCCTAGAGAGGGTTCAGAGATGAGCAACSAAGATGATTAAGGGACTGGAGCACCTACTGTATGAGGAGAGGTTAAATGAGCTGAGCCTGTTTAGCCTMGAGAAGAGAAGGATGAGAGGGGATCTAATCAACATGTACAAATTCCTGAGGAATGACTGTAGGGAGGAASGTGCTAAACTGTTTTCCGTAGTGGCTGGTGATAAGACAAGGGGCAATGGTTTTAAGTTGAGGCATAGGAGGTTTCATCTCCCGGTGAGGTGAGGAAAAACTTTTTTCCCGTGAGGGTGACAGAGCCCTGGAACAGGCTGCCCAGAGAGGTTGTGGAGTCTCCTTCTCTGGAGATCTTCCAAACCCACCTGGATGCCACCCTGTGCCACATGCTCTGGGTGTCCCTGCTGGAGCAGGGGGGTTGGACTAGATGATCTCTAGAGGTCGCTTCMAACCTTAAAGATTCTGTGATTTTGTTATTTTGATCTCTCCCACTGCTTTATTTTGGAAAAAAAAAAAAAAAAGTCAGACATTAACAGAGTCAGAAAGAGTGAATCTGTAGGTGGTTGAAGGGAAAGTTAATTCCTGGATATTTATTTAAATGSTAAGAAATTATTCCATAACCGTAAGGTTACTTACACAGCATTACTACCACCATCTTCAGATTCCACAGATACTTGGCCATACAGACAGACATGATATTAAACACAAAATGCATACATACACATAACAATCTTGTTATTTTTTTTTCTAATCATCAAGAGACACCTTAGCCCATCTGAAGTAACTGTAATATTTTGCAACTTTACAGTGTTTTCATTGGGTTGGCCRAAAAAGGGCTGGCATGCCCTTTTTCTCTTGCTAGAGAGAAAATAAAAGATAATTACAAGCTGTAAGAGGACACCATAGAAGAATATTTTAATTTGGCAGGAAGCAGGACAAGCTGTGAGGTGATATAAAGGCAAAGACCACAGAGATGAACAATAGCCTATTGTGTCTCTATTGAGRATGAATCAATGTCATTATTAGCTTTAAAATGCAAAAACCTATTCTGATAAAAGAACATGTTAATAAACTCAAAATGTTAATCATTATTTTAAAGATTATAAGGACTGACGAATTTTTGAGGTTTAAACTAAAACTCTCTCATGGAAATACACGTTATATTGCAGTGATGTGCCTGTACAAAGAATCCTGGAAACTCTGAAGATAGAGAAAACAGAGGCAAGCTGTATGTAGATTACTGAAAGGTATGCTAACATACAGACTTGCGAATAAACATTAAAAAAAAAAGACAGTGATACTGATTTGCTATATTTCTATGGAAGAAAGAGGAATTCCACCTGGACAACAAAAGCCCCAAATGGATGCCTGCAAAAATTTTCTATTCCAGCATAGTTTACAGGGAAGCAGGCTTTGTTCTTTCCTTCACAGATGGTAACAGAAAGAGAACTGAAGGCTCTGCAAGACATTTCACAGAGACACGTCTGACAGGTGATCAAATCATCGAACACTTCTCCCTGAAAAACAATGTTCAGATGTAGTCTAAGCATACACCCTGTGACAGCAGGAACATACTTTTTTCTGTGTTGACATTCATTTTAATAATAGAAAATGCAAGCAGAATTTCTGGAAATGACAACAAGAAAAAAGTATATGCCTTCATGTTTACGATGCAGAACTCTCATCAATTAATGTGTTTCTTTCTTAGGGATGACTGTTCTAATAGGAAACTTTTAACTTTTGATAGCATGTGAAAAAGTAGTGTCTGGAATGTGGAAACACTGTACAGTCTGTTTAAGAAGTAAATGGTCCTATTCAGTATAGGATTATAAATGTTGGTGAAAACRCTATTAATGGTGTTAACATGATGGCTTCCTACTAAATCATGTCCTTGATATTCAGAGCTAAACACATAAACAACATTTCAAGGCTCCTGTCACTCAGAAGCATATTTCTGCAGAATATAAGCATATCTGTCASGCTGAGATGTATACAGAATTTTTTTTAAATGCAAAAAAAAAATTCTCATTTTTAACTCTGCATTGTCCAAAAATGACTCAGAGAGCTTTCAATATTTCATGAAAATTGTAATCTTAATCTTGTGGTTCAAAGAAATAGATTGCTAGGAAATACATTCTTCTAACACTCATGACCTAGCTTTGCTGCCTAGTTTMATTTCATATTCAACATGAAACATTCTGTCAAATAACCTGATATATTCTAAGTAAAAYGACTATAAATATATAGAAGCTTTCATTGACAAATCTATTAATACGAACAGTTAAACAGTAGTGACTTTTCATACTGTATTGAAACATCTACAGTGTGAATCCTTAGTATTTACTTTGTCTACTAATGCAAACTTTTTTTTTACCTGCAAAAGAGAATGACATAGGAAATTTTCTTGGAATGGTAKTTTATTTCTAAGATCACAGCATCAACATAAACACACTAATATAACAAAGCTAAAGCAGCTATTYTTGTATTTGCAAAAACATATATTTTTAGCTAACTCTTTGATATAAATTAACATTGAACATAAAAAAAAAGCCCCACATGAATATATAGCAACTGAGGATTTGATTTTCCATGTACATTCCCAAACATTGTCACATAACACTTAAAGAAAAAGAAAGTATATATCTTCAGTGAAGAAATACTGTAAATCTAAGATAAGAATCCAGTTGCATAGCTCACCTCAGTTTAATGAAAACCAATCAATTTGTAATAAAGCTTTTCATTTTATTATGTTTCATGATCTTTTGTACTGAACAAGATTCTGTGACATTTGGTGTCTTTTATAAAAAAAAAAAAAAAAACAACTTTTTTACCAAAAAAGAGATTATGAGAAACTGTCTACGGTTCTCATCATCACCTCAACATTGCAATACAAAATGGAGTACCATTAAAAGCTCAGATGTTAAAAGCTCAGAAATAGTTTTCCATATGTCCTTTTCCTCTGTCCTTTTTCAGGCTTTGGTCATTATCAAGTGTTTAAGGACTAGGAGTAAATACAGAGAAGCAAGAAATGATACATCCCTAGCTTCCCTCTCAGTTTCCATTATATCTTGCTTGTTAATATGTTCATTCATCAGAAAAAAAGTGATTTGTACACATATGTATGTCTTCTTCCAGGTAGTAAAAGGAGCATTTAACTTGAACAGTCTAGCAGTAATGCAAAAGATCARTTGTTTATTCTAAAAATGTCAGATTACACTATCCTGTGCTAAAACTATTTTATCAGCTTTACTAGGCAGAAAGCTTTTRAAAACATTTTCCAGGAAATGTTTTTCTTCCACTGTATGTTTATTTCCATCCATAGTGTAAAGGAGAAATAGCTTTTGTAATTTCCCAGATAGGCATTCCATGGTCCAGGTCCTGCCCATCACCTACAAATAAATAATCCTGTATAATGAGGAGGTTGAAGGGGGAAAAGTGGTACAATTTCAAGGACTTCCATTTGTGCTTTCAGGTTATAATCAAAATGAGATGTACAAAGGACTTTTCATTTGTCTTTTTCTCTTCTGCTTTGCCCTAAGTCTATATTTGACTCACATCAAAATTATGTACTTAAGAGTATAAATTGAGTATTTCACCTACATGCTGCTCCATTCTCCATCTCTATTTTATAAGGAAATTCCAAGGCTTGGGGGTCTTTCCCTTTTAGTTATTAGAAATTATTGAAAATCATAATCTAGCTTCTCTGTTTGGTGAAGTGCTATTTTCTCTTGATATTATAGAATATTTTTTCAGCTCTGTCACCATCCTTAATCATGGCTTTCCCACTCCAGTGTATCTTCTCTCCTAGAAATAAGTATTTCACAACTGGACTATAGTAACACTGCAAATGAAAAGGAAAAAAAAAGCTTCAGAGACAGCCTCATTATCATATCACAAAATCATGGTGAACAGTGAATGAAAACAATTGCTTTCAAATGAGTATCAATTCTTGTATGAATTGTCTCATAAAGGGCAGGGAAAAATTGTCATTTTGAAAAAGTTGCAAATATAAATTTGCCAAAGGGCAAAATGACTGTGTAGACAGCTGGTGGTAACCTAGGGAAGAGAAACCTGATTGTTAGACATATTTTTTTAAATATGTGAAAAATGTAGCTATTCATTAATTTTAAAAGTCCACAACAGTGAGAAACCTGATACACGAATCTTCTTTAGGTTCCCAATCTAATATATGTAATCTTAAATTAAGGGATTTGGTTCAAAATATATAAAACAAAGAGGTTGAATTTCTAGCTATAATTGACAAAAATGAAATATTTTCTTTTAAATACAAGGTCTTGTCATGGTTTCAAGTCACATAGTCTGCAGTATTAGAAATAGCTTAACAAGATACATTCTTCAGCTACCCAATGTCTGATTTCTAGTCAGAAGAGCATCTAATATTTTGTCACTGTAGATAGATATATACATATATAGATAGAGAATATATTATACTGTGATATTATGATACACTTTACTATTATGAGAATATGCAGACAAAATAATTATATATTACAGATGCATATTCTAGTTTTGCTCAGAATATATGCTTATTCTACTTTCAAATTATATATGTGAACTATGTGATGGCTCTCCCAGATGGTTAATGTACTGATGTAGATTTGGGTTCAGACCATAAACATGCTCTTTTGGGAATCTAAATGTTAAACGTCTACACCTGAGTTGAGTCAAACTAGACAGCTAATTCTTGTGAGCTGCACAGTGTCCCAGAGTCTGCTGAATAACTGAATAAGAGTTTGCATCGAATGGCTGAAGCTGAACATCTGATGTCCCTTGATATGCCACGGGGTTTTTGGAACATCCTCACTGATATTCAGGACCTTCATCTAAAGGACAGTTAGGGTTATAGAATGATGAATTGTGCTCTGGATCTCCAGTAAATGTGATGGCAACCTAGATGTCTTCTGACATATCGACACTGCCATTGAGATATTTACTTTTGCCATGTTACAAAACCTACCAAAAGATCTTTTGTTATTTCCTTGTCACTTAAAATAAATGTGGTGGTCTTATTCAGAATGGAAATGCTATTTGACAGTTCCAATAGTATTTCTGTGGTTCCAGGTGGAATAGTCATGTGTTATGACTTTTTTTTTTCTTTTTTTTGCTAAAAAGAATTATACAGGGTAATATATGTTTGTAGGGATTAGACATGCTAAATATTGTATATATTCATAATATATATAATAATTTAATGAGTATGACTTTTTACTAGCAATACATTTTTATATTAAAAAGAAATGCAGTTGCAGTAGATATTAATATCACTAAATGAATCTGTAAATTATGATATTCAATATGATGATTTTTATGAATGTAATTACTTGAAATCGAAGGCACACATCTACATCTATTTTATTACACACAGTACTTTATTAATAGAACCTTATCAATATTGCAAAGTTGGACATCTAGAAATCAGGAAATGCCATCATTAAGCATCTACTGCATCTTAAGTCTTTTCCTTTCACATACATAATCTCCAATAGACCTTGATTATACGATCATTTACTACTTTTTCAGTTTGGTGTTTCAGACAGTCCTCAATTATTCGCACCTCGTTAATATTTTGTGTTTCTTCATGTTTGTGTGAAAGTCCTAGACCATAGGACTGACTTCTTTCTTTACTACTTTTTTTTCTTTGAAGATAGTATCATTAAGTTATTATGCTTTTCTAAGATGTAATGATGGTGCTTCCAAAATATTAATACCTTTACTTTCACAGCATTTTTTTTGCTTCTTTTTTTTGTGTATACCTTGTCTTAAATGCCAGGTTTAAAATGTTACCTAGTCCAGTTCAAACTGCATTTCCTATAGCCCCAGTTACCATTCTTAGTGATCCAATCTTCCATAAATAACAGCCCCAACTCAGAATTGCAACACTCCAGAAAGTACAGAGAACATGATTAGTGGAAAACTGTTAAGATATTCATTTAAATGGATCTCCTCTATTACTCAATAATTTTGACACAAAGAAAGTGAAAGAACACATTATTCAGAGTGGTATTTAGTTACTTGGACTGTGAGATCACCTTTTCTGTTTCTTTAGTTCTAACAACAGCTAAAAAAGCATTTCAAGTGTAACATGTATCTAGAAACATGTCACAGTCTGTATGTGTCAGAAGGCAGCTGTGGGTGAGACAGCATGCTAGTTATGACATTTTAAATTTTAATACTCACATTTACAAATATAATAATTTTCTGTTAACATAGATAGATCTCTGTTTGTAATTTTCTTAGCTAATAAAGTTTGAGTTTGAAATTCTGTTATGTCAAGTCATACTGATTTCACTGCTTCTTCAGAAAGGTAATAACTTTTAAATAGTTCTTATCTGCATTGTGCCCTTGCTCTGTATTAGTTTGTTTACCTAGATAGTCTCAGTCTTTCCTATTCCACAATAGCTTCTTGTCTATTCTCTTGCCACTTATTCTCATCTACTGCTTTTTTTCCCACCATCTTTCTTACACGTTCAAGTGCTTTTTTCATTTAAATGTAATCTTCTACTCTTCATAACTTTTGATCCATTTTTCCCATTTCATTTTTAATTTTGATCTCAATTTTCATTCTAAATGACTCCCAATCCTAATCTTTGGGATTACTATGTGTTAGCCTGCATACTTTTCCTTCGCTTCTACACCCTTGTATCCCAAGTGTCCATAACAGCTCCCAATTTAATGCTGCTAATATGATCATGTGGGACTAGATTCTTCAGGTATGTGAGGTCTCTTTTCTGAAAAWATTATATTTAAAGTAGTCCATCTATCTTTCCTGAACTATTTTTTTTTTTTTTAGAAACTCATTTTGGCAACTTTTCTTGAAGTCACCATAAAATCTGTTTATTTCTGTTATGCTTTTATTGTTCAGTCTAGCATTTACATGCAACTGTTTCTTCCTGTCCTATTGCTGCCTAGGATTTTGGCATTTATCTTTGCTGTACTAAGTTGGAAGACAAAAGAATTGTGATTTCATACTTTTCTGTATATAATAAAATATATAGAACATTACTTTTTGAACAGAATTCCAAGATGCTGCTGGAATAAGGGGTATTTCAGTCATATCTTCTGTTATGTCACAAAGAGAAGACTTGTTGATTTCCTTCTATCCAGCCCCATAATGAATGATCAGCCATTGCTGATCCATCCAGTTTGGATGTAGGTTATGTGGGTTTGATCTGCAGGTTTAATCTTCTGCAGACTGAGAGAGACTTTGAAACTCGACTTAAGGTATCTGAGAAAATCTTTTTCTGTAAAAGATTTGCATTGCCACTATCTCAACTGTTCACTACTCCAGGATATCTAGCTTAATCTGCACCTGAGTGAAAAGTTTAAGTGGTCCTGTAAAGTAACTTGACAGAAATGTTTTTGGGGACCTAATGTAGAATTCAATTGCCTAACCCATAACACAGATTGTAGGAATTTAGGTTCACTGAAGCGATTTTACAGTGAGAAATTTGATAAAAACTTATAAGTAGTCTCACATTAAATATGTTTATTTGTTGGAACTTTGTTGGAACATTCCTATGTATGTATGTATATGTATGTTGGAACTTTAAATTCACTTTAGCTGATATATACAGAATCTTCTCCACAGACTAAAATGTGACTTTCCTTTTATAAAAATTACACCATTTGTCAGATGACAAATACAGTCTGTACACTTGAATATTCTCAGCATTCAGAATTCTTCGAATTTGTGAATCGCTATATAAACCCCAATTTTCTTTTACTTCCTACAGACAGTAAATCTATCTAGAGATTACAGCAGCTAAAAGGTTGGGGAAGGATTCAGTGGTTTAAACATAGGTATGTAGTGTCACTGTTTGTACATCCTGTATATCATAACTGACAGTATCATATAGTTTCTCAGACAACATAAGACATCTCAAATGGCACTACATGTCTATGGTTAGACAAAGGAAAGCCAGCCTTAGAATGAAAGTCATCTCATCTAAAGATAGACAACTACAACACAGACTTTTCTATTTGAGCTAGTCATTACAGGGCCATTTTCTAGTCATAGGAGAGCAATAAGTACTTCAAGGGTCTAATTTATCTGATCAAATACAAAATCTACTCTAGAATTAGATGAACCATGCCCTAAAGAAACCTTTTAAATACAAAGGTATCTAACATGATTAGCTGAGATACGGACATATATATTTTAGACATCAGCATTTACTCAGATGAATAGCATTCATATGTCACCAGAAGTGAAGAAATTTCCTAGTAAAATGAATTTACCAGAAAATTATGATCCTCTAAAACTGAAATATCTATGATCTCTTTATGTTTAGGATCTTTGCTTTCAGTTGGCTCAGTGGAATTCCAAAATCCACAGCTCTAAATTAGCATCCCTACTGCAATTCCAAACTAACCAGCGAGCTGATCATTCAGATGAGTACAACTTTCTCGACTTAAGAATGAACCTACACTAAAGCTAAGCATACTAAAGAAACATGCAACCCTCTTTTCAGGATGGTGGGGATAGAAAGATTGCTCTTAAGATCTAACAATCGACTGCTGACACAAATTAGTACTATTTTTGTCAATTTCATAGCTGCTCATTAAAAAACATGTGACTCAATATAAAAGAAAACAAGTCATAACAAGAGTTCCACATGGAAAGCAGGACATAAATGAAATATCCTGATGTCAAAATTGTGAAAATAGAATATATTCACTTCTTGTTGCCAGACTTGAATTGCAGACTAATGAGTTTACATGTATTTTATTTATTAAACAGGTGAACCTGGAAACTTCTGATTTGCCATCATATCATTGGATATCTAACTAAAGTATGGATTTGAAAATAGTACACAGGAATTTAAATACGGATAAAAGCATCTTAGATGATAATTCTTTATCCTTCATAAGAGGCAGAAAGGTAAAGTTAGATAGAGAGAAACATTGTCTAAAATGCAATCCATTTCATGGCCTACAAAAAAAGAGGCTGATTAATATATTTCTTCAGCAGTTTGTGAATTCATGATAAAGATGTTTACCCAAAGGAAACAGCAGAAATGAGATGGAAAGATTATTTCAAAATTGACCTTGTAGGTGTTGCTCCAATGACATGCCTTACAATGCTATACTCTGGTACTCTAGTATAGTTATTAGAATGTAATAATAAACAGAAATGTTATTTTCTTGCATCTGGTCAAGTTGACTATAAAGAAATGGCTGCCTTTTTAATGGTCAATTAAACACTTATGATTACCAAGCCAGAGAATCACAGTATTCCTTACAGAAGATACTTAAGGTTAGAATGACATATAAATCAGCAGGCATATTTTAGAACAAGCAAACGACTAGACATTAGTAATAAGCAGACTGAAAATATCATGAAAGCAATTAAAAATATTTATAGACTATGTTTCATGAAACCAAAATAATGCTTATTTTTTTCAGGAGCAGACTATTTACTGTAAATAATACAGTTAATGGCATACATTCATCATATCTTGCATTAATTAGGTCTTTTCCTTCCGTTAGGATCTATGAAACAGTTTTAAGTACCAATGTCAACAACAGTTAACATGATTAAAACTGCATTCCTAATAAGAATTTTATCCCAACTTGTATTAATGTTTATTTTAAAATGCTTCTGTGCTGTGCAGCCATCTGTTTCTTGCTAGTTATAGTGCCTAAGTTCTACAATCATAGGACCCAAGAGAGATTTTCACCTATTTTTTCTTCATGATATAGCAGACATTCACTAGTTCATTCAAAAGAAATATTTCAACTTAAGAAGTTGTAGCCAAAGGAAAATGTTTCCAAACTTTTAAAACTGAAACCTCTTGACATGTCCTCTACATGTAATAGTATACTTGCTGGTTGTGAATTTGAATTTGCAGATTTCCATGAGTTATTTAAGGAAAAAAGGAAAAGACACTACCGGTCAAAACCAGTCATATTTCCTTATTTATGTTAAAAAGTATACTTACTAGCTTTGTAACCAAGCTTCCGTTAAATGTATGACTTTGAAATCACCTTTTGGAGAATATTAAAATCAATTAAACAATAAGTAAATTCTCATTTAAAAGAGAAATCAATCAGCTGTCAGTTTTGATTGATTATTTCTGGAATAGAGTGGTGTTTAATCTATGAATTTATTGCACATTATTCAACTACTATAAAAACAGCATGTGAATTAGGCATGACATGTCTCATAGTAAATGGACAGAAAATTTAGTTTCCCTTTTGAAGTTGTGGTTATAGCAAGTGATCATCTGCTCTTGATTTGGTAGGTCATTCCTGTTAAGCACAAAACTATATTACTTTCTAATAAAGGTCAGATTCTTAACAATAAGAGCTACAAAATATCACTTTTTTTTAAAAAAAAAAAAAAAGAGAGAAAAGGAAAAGGCATTGTATATAGGAGGCAAAAAAATACCCCAAAGTTTTGTGTTTTAAAGGTTTGGCCAATGGGGATTTTGCATGGAAAAGCAAATCAGTCTTGAATGATATTACAACACACAGCAAAATACACACACTTCAATCAGATTGAGACAGGACCCATGTAGAATGACATTGAGAATTTTGTCTTGGATTGAGCAAAACCTACTACCCTTGTATTCAGCAGCTTATGGTGTGTCATACATATTCATTAGGATTTCAGTAAGAACCAGATGACTCAGTGTCTTGGGCAAAATGCCCAAAGAAAGATGGAAAARGAGAATCAAAGATGAGATATTTAATACGGCTGATCTGTGTACTACAACTACAATTAGCTTTTGAAAGAAGAATCACTGAGTCTCCAGTGTTTATAGCAAGGTACTACTAAGAGGTATGTACACAAAAGATGTAAGTGGTGGTGATCTCCATGGGGTAAATTGAAGTGCTTAGTGACAAACTGCATTTATCATGCACCTTAGATCATCTCCCTAGCACTCCCTCTACTAATTGCTTGCCACTGGGATGACTTTTACGACTTTTAGATGCAAATGGCTGAGGGCAGCCAACGGCGATATCTAGCTTGCCTTCCCAGTTACAACAGAGAAGAATCCTTACTTCCTGGGCAGCCTGCCGGTGGACAACACGGCTGTCAAACAGGGCAAATAAGGCTAGCTATTCACAAGTAGTCTGTATACAAGTAAGTAATATTACAGAACGCTGGCTCTTTCTGCTCAGCAAGGATTTCCCTGGCTGACAACCTGTTGAGATTAWACACACTGAATTCCACATTTGCACCGTATGAAGACGGATGAATGAAGTGTAGATATCCAGTGCTAACCAGATACTCAATAGTGCAACTGTTAAACTAAATAGAATATAATAAAGACTAGAGTCAGGACACATGAATAGGAAAGTATGTTTCTCATCTTAGGCGAAGGGAGTTATGAGAGCTTATTTAAAAATAGGAACAGAAATCTAGTGATTTATCTTGGAAAAAAGACCTTGAACAACCTGAAATAAAAATAAATTTGGCCTTGCTTTGAAATTGTTAAAGTCTCYCTGTGGAAGAATTGCTTGAAAAGGGGGAATTTGGAGAAAAACTAGGGCCTAACAGAAGTTTTGGCATTACATAAGCTTGCTTGGGGTGATACACAGATGCCACTTCCAGGATAGTTGTGTGCATGGACTCTGCTCCCTCAGGGTTCCCTAGGCAGCATGGTCTGCCCTCATTGCTACAGAGAGGAGTAACGTAGGGTGGAGCAGAATGACGGCACCGCAGGCAAACTCTGTTGCACTCCCTGTGCTGGGCAGCTGATAAGCAGCACAGTAGCTGCCCAATGGGGAATACACGATAACATGTCCAGGGCTGTGATGGCAAATGGTGGGCTGTGGTGGCAAATCACTCATTTCCAGTGAACTTTGCCTGAACTTTACTCAGTGTATTCTCATTATAATGCCAAAAAACACCTCCATCCCAAAAGCTACCCACCTCCAAGGTGCGACCACTCCTCATTGAGTATGCTCTCTGTAGATTTTCGATTGACTGTACCTTTAAATGAAAGAGATAGACTTTTTCACCAATCAATAACAAAAGTATGACTACAGTCACTCAAACTCCTCCAAATGTGGAAAGCAAAGTAAAGCAAAGTGAACTAAAGAGGTAAGAAGGTGGAGGGAAGATTCCACCATAACCTCTGG
Source organism: Eudromia elegans (assembly GCA_003342815.1). Classification (NCBI taxonomy): domain Eukaryota; kingdom Metazoa; phylum Chordata; class Aves; order Tinamiformes; family Tinamidae; genus Eudromia; species Eudromia elegans. Next base: position 799,845 of record PTEX01000121.1, read on the forward strand.
ATCAGTCAACAGGCTGAACCCATTTTCTTCCCCTCAGGTCATGTCAGCACCTGAAGAGACTACTTGAGAGCCCTCTCCCACCTTCTGGGGTGAGTGATGATTGCACATTTGTAAATCAGAGCTAACTAGAAACTCCACACTGTAGCAGAGAATTTCCTGTACTGACATCCAAAACCTGTTTTATAGATGTTGCATTTGAATAAATTGTGCTATTTGTGAACTCGACTACTTGCTTTTAAGGTGATCGGATCTACAGTCAACAGACTGTTCATGAATCCAGTGTTGCAAGAGTCAGGCCTATAGTTGATCATATTATTCGTGAACTGAACTGCTTGTTTTGAAGGTGATCAGACATGCAGTCCACAGACAATGTGGTGCTGCCAGAGTCAGGCCCATCGCTACCACAGTATTTGGTATCCCTATTAAGAGATAAGTCCAGCTGCTCCTAGTCCCTCTAACTTCTGAGGATATCGGCTGGAACACAGAGGGATTTATCTTTTACCAAACTACCCTCCAGCCCCTTCAAACCGCAACACTCTCCCAAACAAAATTAGTCTGGTTCTATGGAAAGAACAGAAATATTTTTATATACASCAACAGGAATTCTTTTTCTCTGGATAACTCTTTTGCTTCCGCTTCTCCTTGCTTTCAGTCCCAAATACTTCAAGTGCCATTTAACTCTGTCTGCACTCCACTCAGCCCTGCCCCATCTCCCCCGCCACCCAGTGAAACAAAAAAAAAAAAAAAAAAAAAATCTAAAGGGAAGGGAAATCTTGTAAAACCCACTGCTTTATGAGAAAAGTGAAAACTGTCATACTTCTGCTAACCTCAAGTTCCCTTTCCCTGGAAGGCCTCCAAGATCTTTCTTATTTTATGCAGTCTTTGGGGTAAATAGCAGTCTGCCAGTTGCTGATTAAAGTCTCTTTTGGTTCATGTGCTGGCTGGCAGGCGATCTTCTTCTTCTTTTTTTTTTT
>PTEX01000121.1:800837-875157 GCA_003342815.1 Eudromia elegans
TTTTTTTTTTCCTGAATGTAGTTTAATATATTTTGCTCTACAATTAGCCTTCAGGCACTCGCTGAGGCAGATACCCTTCTCACCCCTTTTGGCTATATATACTCTTACAAATGGTGCAGGGGTACAAACTGAGAAATGCAGAATACCTACTTTGAAGGGAAGCTCTGTTTATACAGGCTTCTGACACAGCTTTAGCCCTAAAAGATAGACTCAGTGGTGTTAGAAAGAGCATCCTTATAACAAAAATATATTTTTGTAATGTTTGTAAAAATATTCAGCATTTTAACATAACATTTAAAGGCAGGAATGGAAAGAAAATAAATGTTGATATCTCAAGGGTAGAGATCACAAAGGCTTTGGTAGCATTGATGGGCCAAAGCAGAAGTAGATGAGAGAGTTTATGTAACGCAGTATCTGCCTTCAGATGTTCTCATCTCTATCAGGAAGTTCATGACAGCAGTATATTACTACTCAGTATAATGCTCAGCAGTGATGATTAACAGCAGAGAGACACTTCTTGATTTCGCCCTTTGTCATATCCCCAAATGCTCGCAACTCAAACCGAAAAGGCTTGAAGGCTGGAGAAGTTTCACCCAGGAGGTGTCAGACATTTTGTAGAAATTTTCATTTTCACATAAACCAGGAGAAAGTCTCAACACACAGCAGCAGAATTTTCTGTCTCAACACCACAGAAGAATTTGCTTTCCATTGTTTTACCATATATGTAATGGGTCAGATCAGAATTCTGCTGTTGTTAAGAGTAGCAATTACAAGAAGGTTCTCTCTTTTTATTCCTTTCTCCTGTAGATCCAGGAAATGTATGCTTTCTGTGTGGAGCTCACTTYGGCTTTGTGTTCTGTCTCTTAAGATGTGTATTTATGATATGCAAGAGCATAATGCACAATTAGGAGAAATTATTCCACTATTTTTTGGCATATTTGTAACATCACTGTGCAAGACTATCTGACCAAGTGCAAGAATAATTGATAAAGATGACTGCATTCCCTAAAAGTTTTACAAACCGTAATAAAATGCTATGCTATAAATCCAAAATGACCTGCAAAACTCAAGGGAAAAGTGAATATGATCTCTTCCCAGTTATTCTAGCAGAGACAATATAATTTTTGAACTTCTTGACAGCTCTATTGCTTTTTGTGCCATGATTTGGCAGTGTGTTATGGGTACCTTCATCCAGAAATGCTCCTTTATGCAAGACTGCAAAGTCAAGACTTTTCTTGTCATCCTTTTATGACATTGTAACTAGAAAAAAAAAGATACAATACTAAGTACAGCAGACAGAGAGAATGAACCACAAACCTATCTGAAGTGTATTTAATTCAAAGCAACTGGATAACAAATTAGTCATTATGGCAAGGGCAACATTCCTTTAAAAAAAAATCACGAAAGTAATTCTAAGCAGACATTATTTCACATTTTAAAAACAGATATTGCATTTAAAGAAGTGAAATGTATTTATTTGAAAGCTCTCCCTTAGACTACAAAAACAGATTAAATGAATAAAATTAAGAACAGGAAGACAGTGAAGGGTTTTGTACTGTTATGTGTGAGATTCATCACACTTGAATTTATGTATCTGAATGTAACATCAAGGTCTAAGCTAGCCACCATCGTCTGCTTTTATAGGTAGTGGAAAGAAATAGTGCTTTTAGAAGGCAATTCATCTGATCTTTCCTAGATCCCTTTCTTACAAATATGAGGCGCCTATCTCTTACATTGAGTATGAATCCACTCCCAATTTAGAACACCCATAACACAAACACAAGGCAAGAAGACAGCTTCTACCCTAAGAAAATTACATCTTCAAATTAATCAGATTAAAAACAGCATATATATAAAGCATATGAAAGGGATTTATCCTAGTCATTCAGAGTAAATAATTCTTTTTCAAATTTGAATTGCTTTTGCAGAACTCCCAGAAGAGTAAAGAACAGTGACAAAATTGCAGTCTATATGAGGATACTGTTTAAATCAAATTCTAAGTAAAAAATGTAAGTTCTATCATATACACATTCACCGAGAGCAAAAAGTCACCATCTGTCCAACAAGAATGGAAGTGCACCCACACAAAAAAAGTAAGCATGGCAAAATAAGTTAATGCACATTTATCTAAGTGTTTTGTATGTTTTGTTTAGAAAGCATACCATGCAGAACAATTAACTTAAAAGGATCAAGTACATGTGGGAAGGAAGAATATCAGAGGAGACCACAACTAAGGAAATGTTTTGCAGATGTACTGCATTTAAATTAATAAAATCTCATTAGGTTTTATGTTTGCCAATAACGGCTGGAAAAGTTACCATACATTTTAGGAACAATTACCCAAATATTCACTGTCTCATTAGGTTTGTCATACTGTTTTCATTATAATACATTAGAACTTGCAAGTGAGCCTTCAGTAATGACATATTGTTCCAATTCTCCTTTCAGCAGGCTCTAAGACATTTTAGTATTTGTGTTATAAGCCAGCAGGTGTCTTCACTTTGTTTTTTTTTTTTCCTGAATGAGTTTTATACACAGACCTCCAGACATAGAATGGAATGTAAAAGGGCTTTCAGCAACCACATAAAAATGAGTCTGATTAGAGTGAAGCAGTACACACTATTTTTATGTTTTTATGATAATTCAAGGTACTAAAAATGTGCATCTATGGAGTATATGTCTATTCCTGTAAGTCCTGTTAGTGAAAGCTGTATTACTGTAGATAAACCATGTGATATATAAAGTTTACAAATTTGCATAACAAATGGAAGGCATAAAACTGATTTGAATATCTAAGGCATTATAAACTTCAATGAGAACAACCAGCACTGAGCTTGTAAGGCACTTGCATTCAAATGAGTAAGATTTAAAAAGGATATGATTTTAAAAACACTTTGAAGTTTCCTTCTACAGGTCTTAGGCAGCTCAAGGTTAAAATAAATATGGGATTTAAGCTGGGAGAGGAAAAKGTTTAGAAGCAATTTAAAATAGAAATCACTTATGTATGTTTATAGCTATTTGTAGAAATGTCACATGACCTTCAAAAAATGAGAGGTTGTTGTGTAGACTACCCATGAGAAAAGAAAATGAAACACCAATAAATAAATCCTTTTTGGTCTGCAAGCCTACTGCTGCTCATTTTTAGGTACATAATGAAGTAAAACACTCATCACATTGCAAACATCTCATTGACCTACCTATACTCTTGGCTTGCAGCTGCTTTATGTGATAACCACAGGCTGATCATTGTGTCAATAAATGTGGTCATTGTATTTAAAATACTTAAAAAATAAAAGCAGACTTTTACTCTGCATTTTTTTAAAGTTTCATTTTCTGACAGTTTTAATTTCCCTTCATACTTACGTCTAGAAAAGGGGAAAAGTGAAAGGAAAACAAACAAAAGAAAGGAGGATAAAATGCCCAAGAACAGAACAAGGCTGATAGCGAGGGACATTTGCCATCTTCCCTCGTCCTCAGCTTTCAGTGGAAGGTGAGGAAAAGCAAAAAAAAAAAATATATATACTGCTAGGCGCAGAAACAGTACAATTTTTTACATCTACCAGCCCAACAGTTAATTAACTAAACAAAGGGTTACTTACTTAAAATCAGCAAGCTTATTAAAAATACCAAATTGAATTCTTGTCTTGATTTTAAAGTATTAAATAGCTGTTCCTGTGCATAAACAAAGCAGCTATTATTAGCACAGACAATTACCAGAAGCTACAAAATAATCTATAAGCCACTGCCTATTTTGCCCATAACTGAGCTTTGCTCCAACCATGACAGAGCAGAGTGAGAACTACAGTTGTGAAATAGATGATAGTATTGTTTGTGATAAAGATATTAATATTGATTTAAACAGCAAATTTTCATCACCTTTTCAGTAACATGAAGCAGCATGAGGTTCTTCTGAGCAACTGTTACGCAAACATCTAGCAAACATCTATAATGAACTACCTATTACAGAGATGAATATGTCCATATGAAAATGAAAAGAATCAAGCTTCAGAAGTACTTATTTCTGCACTAGAGCTAAACTATGCTGGCTACTTGTGGGTCCTGCTCACAGCTGTAAACCAATAATTCAGCCCATGCACTCATGAACTCATTAAAATACAAAGAGAACAATGCAAAAATGTTCCTAAGAAACTGTAAGACATCTGCAAAATACAAATCAGAACATTTTTTTCTGAGATCAAAATAAAAAACTACCTTGAAAAACACACTGCTTTCTTAAAAAGTTAGCCTTCTTCAATGCTTAAGATAAATCTGAGTATCAGAAATCAAAACAAAGTACTGCTTGTTCGTTTGCCATTAAATGTACTCCTTGCCTTCTATTTATTACACAGATTGAAAGCCTAACAAAAAAACCTTAGGCAGAAGAAAAAAGAATTATAGTACTGCTGTGACAAAGAAAACCATAAAGTATTCTGGTATCAGAAAGTAGATACTTTCTTGGAAAGTTTCTTTGACACAGTTTTACAGACATATTTTTCTCCAAACGAGCATAACTCCCAAAGCTGCTTCTAAGCCACTTTATAACAACTTTAACCTAGGCAGCGGACTCCCTACCCCATATTACTCCATTTTATCTTCTGCCTGATGGCAACCCTTGCTGTTACTTATTACTCTACTGATACCCTTGCGTATGCTCTTATTAAGATATAGGTTTTCTTAATTAATGTATTTCTTGTTAATGATCTGTTTGTTGTTGTTGTTTTCCYTTTTTTCTTTTTTTTCTTTTAATTTGYCCATGAACTTTAATTAAGATCCTTYATTACATTTTTGGCAAACTTCATGTAAACATATATGAAGAAATATATATACACATACATGTTCACCAGCATGTTAACTAGTTAACAATGYTAAAAATGGCAGAAATATATGGTTTATATATTAAGYTCATTTTTTTAAATATAATATTTAATTATTTATCTTTAGGATAAATTAAGAGCAAAAATATAAATTCARTGATAGTGAGCTCCTGCACATTCAAATATTTGTTTAAGATTTACTGAGACTCAACAGAGTTCTAATTCTACTTTGAATGTGCTAGACAATGGTAGAGGAGAATCTGTATGCATCTACATCATAGTTCTGCAAGATACTTCAAGCTTTTCACATATCCATCCATGGGTAACRGTACATRTTGAAAAATCAAAGCTTGTTGATTTGGAGAAATATTATTTTCCTGCTGATGCCAATAAYTTACACCAGGGCTATCATGARAATTAGAGCAACATGCAGGATTATATTGAGCCAAGAACACACAACAGATCCAGTTTTATTCCTTATTCCTATGTCCTGTGGTCAGATACGGTACAGTGAAACTCCCCAGCACCTCAGTGATACCTCTCAGTGATACCTCTGATCTGAAATCTTTTCCTCTTCATCAGAAAAAGTAGTCRTTCACATGTGGGAAACACCCATCTTTCCCACTGCTGTTGCCGTGGAGTTGATCAATTTTTTGCTGCTAATAAAGCACTGTTGGAATCAGGTGATAGAACTCCAGCGCATTGTGATAAGAAAATATATCGCATGTTCCAGTTTCAAAGTCAAGCACTTAAAAGTTAGGAATAGTCAGAATTATGTCTTATCAAGCCATATGAAATCTGCCTCATGAGTTTATTAATTATGGTAGCTTTTATTGGTATGATTACAATGAAAGGCCATACTGTAATGCATATTCCCTGTGCAGCAGATTAAAGGTTGCAGCCACCCCCTGAATTGTTACACTTTATTTACGCTTGAAGATTACAAATGCTTACTAAGATCTACTTTATAGCCTTAATATTCCCTGAACACAGACTTTTTAAAGATGCAATTTTAATTAACAGAGAGCAGGATACACCTGTATAGGTTACACCTCAAGTGTGTATGTGCGTAGTCACAGGTTGCAAATGTTAGGAAAAACATTTATCACTAAACGGAGCTACTGGAGCATGAGCTGTAACTTGGTTAGATTTTCTGTCTGAACCCTTAGCAGAGCACCCTGCAAAGCAACAGCCCTATGACTGAGGTGCACTCTATGTTGCCTAGATGAGGCAATTCTTCAGAGAAAGAATTGAAATGTAACTTCTTTATATCTGTGTCAATACTTCTTTAAAGGCATGTAAATCCTTTAAAATGTACTTCTTACAGTGCCAGAAACAAATCATAAGTTCTTGCCCTTTGAAATGTAGGACAAATGACCACAACTAGAGATATAATAAAAATGAGAAGGGCAGGAAATTTCAAATAACATAGAAATGATTTTTTTAAGTGCTAGAGAGGTTTTTTACTACTTTAGTTATATAAATTGACACTTCTCATTTTTCTAATTATATTATTGAATAAAAAAATTAATGAAGGACTTCTATCTGCAAGTATCTAGGACCCAATGACTAGACTATCTGGAATAAAATAAGATGCTAATGGACTCCCTCACCACAAAATCAATAAAAGTAACAGCAACAATAGCTACCTGAATAATTCCCTGTAAGATTTGTTTTTTTCTTTTCTGACACGTTAAAATTCTGAAAACTGCAGCAAGGAGAAATTCTGGTTACTTGCATAAGACCATAAAAAAAAAATGTTATTGTACATGATTCTGTTTTGTTTGTTTCTTTGGAAATCATAAATTATCTCACTACGGTTATTCCTTAGCCATTAACTGATGTAGCTAACTTCATAGAGTAGTATACCCTGAGTACTACTGAAAACAGTCATCCCAGGTTTCTCAGCTTTCTTCTAAGCATTCTAAACTCAGACTCCACTGCATTTAAAGGTGCAGTGTTAACTCTATATAATAACTTTTACAATATCCTGATCTGATAAACTATTCAATGCTGCCCTTGAAACATGAGAGCTAGTAAATATAATAATAATAATAATAATAATAATAATAATAATAATAATATGCATTCTGAGTTAGGATGCACTGTGATTAAAGGACTGCAGACTTCAAGGGTCTGGTTCATAAGTTAATCCTGATAAAAGCATTAAGACAATTTCTTAGGTGGTAAGGACCATCTGGGTTTCATGGATGCTACTGAGAAATAGGGCTTGAAAATCAGAACTTGAAAACCTTCTAGCACCAGATCCAGTAAACTTTTGGAGTTTCTTAGTCTCTGCTTAAATTAAATTGAAGAGAAAGAGGAGTCCTTTGCTTGACTAGGCAGAAAATGGCTCATCAGAGTATTTTCATCAGCCTTTCATTCTTGTATTAATTCTAGTTTTCATGCATCACTGGGGAAATACAAGAAAAATTCACAAAATCTGGATGTGAATCTCTAAGATTGAAAAMAAAAGTACTGAATTAATGATAGCACTTGTGGCATGTAGTGAGTTACAATCTTTGGAGGCTATGCAAGGGAAGCGTGACATAACTCATTATGGCTTCTGGTACTAATAAGTTATGAGGCACTCACATGTATGAGATAAACCCCATAAGTTACAGAAGTCTATATCATCTCTCCATTATAACTAGAGATATATGAAATAGCCGAAATTTAGCTCCAAACCCCAGAAGTTCCATCATAAAACTGAGTAGATCAGCATGTCTGTTGATTCCACTTTTTTTGTGCTTTTCTTTTCATAATTCCCTCTTTCCTTTACCTTCTGTAGCTTTTTAACATTTTTATTCTTATTATTTATCTTACCTCATTTGTAGTTATTGCTAACAAACATTAAGATAAACTTCTCCCAGTATTCACAGTAATCATATTAGTCGGATAAAATCTTAGACTTTCTATTTTCATCAGCAAAATTTATTAATGCAGTCCAAAGGCAAGAAGCTGAAAGAGATTAAAAACTCCACTCACATAAGGCGACACTGAGCTTTTAGTCTAAGTCCTGTGTTAGGAGGAGCCTTGGGACAGATAGTCACAATTCTTTTCTTGCTTTTCTTTTGCTGTAGGGGAAAGTAATTTTACTGCAGCCTGTTATAAAACTGGGCTTGTCTCCTGCCTTCTGAAATGCCCTCTTTGGCATATTATGGGAAGCAGTGTTAAGGGTGCATATGTGCCTTATCCACATCTCTTCAATTCCCCCTGGAATTACCCATCCCAAGGGAAAATCTAACATTTGCTCCTCCTGTTCTTTCTGCATATTGTCACTAAGGTGTATACTGGCCCTGAAGGACAGCTGGTATATGGTTCTTCTTTCCCTCCTGTAGCTTGGCTTAAGGTCATTCCCAGTTTTACCTATAACATACAATTACAAGATAGAAAACAAATCATTAYAATGTAATTCAAGATATTTTCACAAGGTACTAAAAGATAAAGATCTTAAAATAAATTCATAATAGATGAACACTATTTGAAGGTAAAGATCAGAGCTATAAATAATGCTGAAATAAAATACTGTGAGGTATCCTCATGACAGTTTTCAGCTACAGCAGTGAAAGGGTTTTATAGGAGATGCTTTGTCAAGATAGATAAGAACAAACTAGATGCATGTCTATGGCAGTCTGGTTTATGAAAAAGACAGAATTTTTCTGCTAAAGAATAAGGAGGATGTGAACAACTCTTAGCTATAAGCATTCATCTGAGCAGRTATCAGCGGAAAATATGCTTAGCAGTCGACTTTCACAGCGGTGCAGAGATTCACGCCAGATGAGAATCTGTCCATGTAACTCTATGTGAGAGAAATAAAGGCACAGAATGTGGAAATACAGTGTGTCCCCTTTCTCTGCGTCTTTGTAAGATTTAGGCATAATGTGGCCAAACACAGTTGGAAACATTTGAGAATACAGAAATGTCCATCAAGTGGGAGAGGAGAGGCTTGCTGAATGTTCCAGTGTCTGCATACGAGCTCTTTGTTTCAATGATTGGTTGTCATTCTGGGTCACTGCTGATGAAGATCCCCCTAGAAGGGAGTAAAAGATTTACCCTAGATTAGACAGGGTCAATGTCATTACAAATCCTGCTCTCAGATTCATGCAGGTGGCATGAAAGTTTATAGACAGCACACACTGGCGCCTAAACAAAAGACCACTTTTGTTCAGCATTTTATCAGTTTATAAAGTAACATTATGTCACATAATGTACAATATAAAGAGTACATTTTTGGAAAATGTTTACAATTTTCAACATACTGAAGATACTGAAGATACTGAAAAAGCTATCTAATTGAATCTGTAGTGCCTGCAAAATGTCATGCAAATGCCATAAAACATTACTGCTGGCTTATCTAGGACAGGCTCTTTCTCTATTTTACAGATTCATAATGCACAGTAAGAGGTAATATAAAAAGATATATATTTTAATATGTACATAAAARTTTGTCTGCTGAGATTTTTGATCAAACTAATCTTAGAAAGCAAGAGCAATATTGCAAGAGGCCTGCTGGTGATCAATCGGTACCTCCTTCTTATTCAAAAAAAACCCAAAAACCCACAACAACAGAAATTCATGGAGGCTACGAAGGTTTATATTCTCCTCACTGTCATCTTTGTTCTCCTTACTTTTGTAAGGAGAATTGTCTAKCACATCTTGTCCTATTTTTGACTTCTAAGGCCCATCTCCACAAGGGGACGGATTATGTTATTTGCATTCCAGGTGTCACTGGTACCTAGACCATGTTACAAGCATGATACGCAGATCAAGACCTATGTTTTTGACCATCCTACCTACTGGTTGACCTCACTAAGGTAGAAAGCCTGCTTGCTCTAACTTTGTACCCTAGACAGAATGAATTTACATCTTAAGTGAAAGGGGAGATGAGAATATGCCTCTTCCTCATATTTAATTCAGGCAACCTTTGCTTCTAGCCCAGCACTAAACATGCCATCTTTGGGTATGYAAGATGTGAACTTGAATCCACGCTAATTAGGCAGAGAGTTGCATCTGTTTGTCTGCTAAAAGCTGTGGCCTTCTATGAATTTCTATAACACAAATTCCTCTAACACATGACAGGGGACATATCTGCATCTAAGTTAGTCTAAGCTGCTTTTATAGAGAGAAAGAGGCATTTCTTGTGTCAATTCTTCTGACACATTCTAGATGCTTACAATAGCATGGGATAAATCAACCCTTAGCAAGACCCTTTGACAAAAATAAAAGGAAGACTCAGCATAATTGGTTGAGATGTTAATGCCTATATGGCAGATTCCTACCTTTACTTGGATGAAACTGATCTCCAAAGATCTATGATTCTGATTCTATGATTCTACGATCTTGAAGCTTTTCTTTGAGTCATTTTATATATGTACATAAACTAGTAATTAGTTTTAAAAGCTCCAAGGTTTAATGGGACTATTTGAGCAGTTCTTAAAGAACAATAGGGAATAAGGACCATCAGTAATCACTCACCATAAAAGGAGGCTGGCTATGATACCTGCATCTGCAGTGTCATTGATCAGATTTGGTCAGAAGAATTACATTTCATCAGTTTTTAAAAAGAATATAACGACTCATTTCCCATACACAGATGTTTGGTTAAACTGCCCAGAGCACAAATGATTCAATACTGTAGTAATAAGKKTTTTTTTTGTTTTGTTTTAGAAAACTCTTGTCAGACATTCTAATACTTTTACTATGGTAATGAAAGAAAGTAGAGAACTATTTTATTTGCAAGCAATGTGGTGTAAGAGGTGAAATCCAGTGATTTCTTATTGGCCTGAACACTTTATATATAGTAGAACAAACTAGTATTCTAGTTCTGATTGGAATTTCTGATTTTCAAATCTCTTTTCCACCATCACATTTATGGTACTGTTTCTTTTGAAATCTGAGGGTCTTACCTGAACTAGTAAAACAGTGAATCCATGTAATATTTTAGATTTCAAAGGTTTGAGACAAGTAGCATAAACCACAGCATTTAACGCTTTTACTTCTCCAGGGTCTCTCACTGCTAARGCATCCATCTCCACAGTTGTTAGGGCTTAGGCTTTCAAAGATATGTAGGCACTTAAACATTCTTGCATGATACAGGAGGAACTCTAAACTCGCTGATGACACAACTCTAATTAAAACTAGGTTAGTTTCATCATTCTTGTAAATGCTATTTATGTGCCTCTTTGCCTAACTTTGAAAGTCCATTCAATATGTCAAGTGAATAAATTTATTTTTTAACACATCTCTCAAATAACTAGATGAAACTTTAGTTCCATATATTTATATTTATAATGAACCTATAGTTGTACTTTTGAAAGTTTGTGCTTTCATTCTTTTCCTTTTTTTTTTTGCATAGCTTGACTAAATGCCTCTCTTATAGATCCTACACCCTACAAAAGCTTAAGAAAGATGATTTATAGAACATTCAAAGATGTTTACTGTATCTTAAATATGGTACATTACTATATCTCCTTTGATTTCCTTTAGATTTTTGTAGACATCTAGACACATTYGGTCTTTAGGTTGCAAACTATCTTTTTCTTTTTAACTCTTTTTGAACAGCATCTACTATAAGCAGCTTCAATCACAGGTCAATCTCATGAGTACTTGTTAAATATCTATGTTGCAGACTCAACAGATTAAKAACTTTACTGAAACCATCCCATAGCCATTAATTGTTTTGAATTTTACACTAAAGTCCTTTTTTTATTTTCTGACTTTAAAAACAATCCTAAAGAAAAGGAATTTATTTGATGTGACTCTTTTAGTTAGTACTTTTTATCTTCATTCTGGATTTCAGGAAACAGATAAAGATTTGCCTGTAAATGCTGATCATCCTCAAGCACTGTGAAGTTATGTTTGAAGATTTTATAAATATGTAAAGTATATTTAAAAATATTGCTGACTTGATTAAGTAAGTTTTAATCAAGCCATTTGGACAATATTGAGTATGAGAAATGAGCACCAAAATARGCAAAAATCACTTCTTACAACTTCACTGAATTGTACTCAAAAATATAATGCCACATTTTACATTCATGCAGAGGCTATGGTGCCCATCACTAATTTTGAAGCTGCAAAGAAATAGTCTTTGTTTTTCTTTATAACCTTACCGTTCTCCTTTGTACCTGGYACATGAAATCCTCTTACAGTAGATTCTGGTGGTTTAAGTCATTCACAATGTGGGCAGATGCTCATAAGCATCTATGCACATAGCCTTGATGCAACTCCTCCTTTTCTGCTGTATTATCCCCAAGCTTTATAATCGGAATAAACAAACTCTACCTTTTGAAGTAAAGCTGGGTAGTTTGCCACTCATTTCGCTATGGGTGTGATCAAATAGTAAATGAATTCACACTTTTTTTACGCATAAAGTGTTTTGCAAAGAAATCAGAATATTCCAAAATGCCTCAAGAGAACTTTTTTTGATGGAGATTATTCAGATCCTTGAGTCCTATTTGCACTCTCTCCATTTTACAAGGACTTCGTACATCTTGGTATTCTAAGGTCATAAATCAAGGAAGATTATCTCAGATTTACATTCTTTGATATCAAATATGATAGCTCCCGGTAGCAGTTATGAAGGAAGCATGTAAGAGTAAAACAAATTTCAACTACCTTATTACTGCCTCCTTGGACTTACTAAAAGTAACAGAATCATGGAGAAWTGGATGGAGGGAAGGGAAAATCGAGACAATTTTAACTAAGCTATGTGTGGGGGGTTTTCTTTAAGAAAATTTCATCAGAAATAAGAAAATGAATAGCAAAAAAAATTTAATTTGCCTTACTTTTTTTTCTACAAGTTGCGATCCTCAGCATGATGTTTTCACAAGTTAAAATATCAAATTGTTCTTATAATGCCTATATTATCATGCTATCTATGGAGAGCTTAACTGTCCACATAAAATTTCACAATGTTACATGATTATCTGAGAAATAAGACGTTAAAAAGAAGGTAAGGATACAATGAAACCAACTTGAAGGAAGACCGTTCCAGAATATTCACAGAGTCCTCATAGAGGTTAGAGTGAACTCCGTTTATTGTTTAGGGTGACATATTCTTATAGAGTTCCAGGGTCTGCGTGGCAAAGCACAATTAGGAATTCCAGCTCTATCACCCGCCCATGCTCTGCTACTATTGGCTGTATGCAAATATGCACATGCTACTGCATCAAGCTCTCCCCCCCATTTTGTGGTAGAACATTCTAGTAGTGGTAGAACATTCTAGCAGCAGTAGAACATTCTAGTAGCAGTGGAACATTCTAGTAGCAGTGGAACATTCTAGCGGGCCTGCTCAGCATCCCCCTATGGTCTTGTGGAACTGCTCTCACAGTCTCTTGGACTGTATGCTGGGTTGTGCAAACAGGCCTTAGGCAACACATCATGTCCCTGACTTGCTATGATATTCTCTACACCAACTCTTTTCTTACATCCAAACAGTTACCCAGTCTTAGCACTGAGCGCTACATTTGAAAATCATGATACTTTTCAGCTGTCTTTAAGTTAATTTCCTTTAATAAAAATATGATTCAGTGATGTCTGTCATATTTTATGCATATTCATCATGTGCAGAGAGCMTGTCATTMAAAGTTTATATCCATATTTGATGCATATTGCTTCACTGTAGTTTCACATATAAGCAATATTATTTATGATTAGAATGCGTAATCCTAACAGAACGGTTGATACCTCTCCTAGTAAGCACAGTTCTATTTTKATCAGTRTTATTACTTTCTGAAAAGAAGCRTTYATGGAACATGTATGTCACCATTGTMTGCCTAATCCTTCACCAAAACCTTCTTTAATTCACAAACTTTGGCTCAGTATTGCTGTTCACATCTTAATGTAGCTTTGTAGTCTTGCTGTTCACATCTTAATGTAGTTTGGGTAAGGACATCAGAACAGATGATGATGTATTTCATCCGTTTCCATAGAAAAAAAATGCTGCCTAGTCATGTGGATTTTTATATATTTTCTTATTTCCTCCAAATTTGGAATCTTATATTAAAAACAGAACAGAAGCCATTTTAACTTGGTCTTCTAAAATTGCTCATGAGGCTGTTTGTTATGGAAATGGTATTCATACTTTCTAAACTTATACTCCAGCTCTATTGGCTACAGACACAGATCTGAGCTTCAGCACTRTTCTGCAGGCTGCACTCTGCCAAAGCTTCATCCTCTTCCTTCCTCTTCATTCATGCAGTCACTTCTTTTCTCCTTCCTTCAGTAAATGTGTTCCTGTGCCTTTTTCCATTACAGCTGATTTTCTCCAGAAGTTTTTCCTCTTTCGAGGTTAAGCCTAAATTCCTTATTCCTCGTGTACAGCTCATCCTCCATTCACCCATCACCAAGTTATTGTCTTGCTGCAACAGAATTAGAGGAGGGATAGGGCGCCGACGGCAGCAGARGCAGCCGAGCACTGTGCCAGGTTGCAACAAGTGAGGAAAAAAAGAGTCATGCAGCTGACCAGGCTGCTGTCACTAACTGAAACAAACAAACAAAAAMCAAAACCCCACACTCATCCCTTTTAAAAAATAAAGTCACCCATATGGGACCATATGATGGATTCAGCTGCTGGTTGTGTCACGTCATTGAAACTGGTGCTTGCTCCTTGCAAACGATTATGCCTTCCAAATTGTGTGTATCGCTRGTATCTTTAGTAGGTGATACAGCTTAATTCTGTTTCTATTAAAAAGCACCTTATAATTTACTGTCTTCACTTTGCTGTTAAACATCCAGTAAAAACTGGATGACATATTTTTTTTTTCCTCCAACAGATTGTGTTTATKATGCACGCTTGGAAAGCTTTTCCAATTTGAAGTACATTTTTCTTAATTGTATTTCCTGGGCGGATATTTTTGTCAAGCTGTTTTCYACATTTTGTCTTTATGTGTAAAGACAGAATCTATTTTCTACTTTTCTATTCTGTGGTTTCACTTTCTCTGTTTTTGTCTAGWTATTTAAGCCCCCATTTGTATTTTAAATATGCTTTTCTCCAGTTATGTTGATGCCTTTTTCTTTTTTTCTTTTTTTTTCTCTCTAAATAAGCTTAGAATTCTAAGGAAAAAATGAATTTCTTCACTTCTATCTATGAATACTTACAATCTCTTCATATTCTAAAACTTACCGTAAGGAAAAGCAAAATTGCAAATGTATTTCTTTCCTTGAGAGGTTGTGAAAAAAAAGGCCTTACTGAAGAATAAAGAACAATTTAAAATTTTAGATCCTCTGAATCCTTTTTTTTTTGTCCCCAAGATTCACGCCTTCCACTTTTTTACCATTTATTTTTATGCATTATTATAAATAAAACAAGTAGGAAGCCAGTCGGAACTATGAGGCAGCCTGAACAGAAACTAATCAGATGAGTCCCAACAAACTGTAGATCATGACTACTGACCCTTAAATGTTGAAAGCAAATGTAAACAAAARTTGGGAGAGTCTACTAAACAATTTGGAGATGATAAAGTGTCTAAACCTAATGGCAGCTCTAGCATGTGCCTAAATATACCCAATTATRTTAAGAACAGTTTTGAAACGCTGCTTTTCATCATGTTTCTTCCATTCTTCAAAGTCTGTAATGCTGACCAACATCAGCTACTATTAAAGAGTCTTCATGCATGTAAAATAATATGATTTCACAATGATTACATATTCACTCTACAGCTGGCTGAGTTTTTACATCTCCATTTGTCATTGACTATTGTGTCCAATTAAATGATTAGCTTTTAAAAACTGCTGCACATTATGAGAGTGAACTTGTGTTCCATTGCACTGAGTGATGCAGAAACAAACTCATTACAGCATGTAATTCACCCATATTAAATAACAAACAGATGGCTGCTGTAAATGAGAGCTGCTTTTTCTCTTCAAAAGTGCCAGGAAAAAGGTGTTTTTATTTATCTTTGTTTCCAGCTTCTTTCTGTTTTCTTGACAAGTGGGCAGCTGGTTGCTGAGGTTTTCAATTGGTGCAGAAGAATGAAAAGCCTGTTTCCATTAATTTCCCCATAAAATAAGTCTTTGAATCATTCCTGTTATAAATGCATGTGCAGTAGCAAGCTGCTGCTTGATTAATTCACTTATTATGAAGATTTCATCTTTTATAAGAGGGCCTGCAGGTAATTTATCTTGTTTAGTAAGATTAGAAAAATGTAATTATCTTGATACCTTTGGACCCCTCTCATTTTAATTGTGTTCCCATAAATTTCAAACATAAAGATGGGGTTTTTTTTTTGCACAAATGTTCCAACATGTGGTAGAAAAATGTGTTGTAAGATCTGCATAAAAAGTTATCAAGTGAAATATATTTGGGCTATATTATTAAAGGAATGCATACAAATAAAAGCAGAGAACAGTTGTGGAAGCATATACAAATATCTGCATTTTGGTTCCTTGTYACAGGCTTTTAAGGTGAAGGTGTTKGGATCTGGGGTGGGGTAAAGAGTGAATTTTAAATTATTATTAATTTTAATCAATGACACATTTCCTAGGGGAAATAAAAAATATTTTMATTGATCAGATGATAGAAATTTTGTTCATTTATACCACTAACAGTTAAAAGAGAAATAAATTCACAAACGCAGGCCTATATATAACAACTCTTCTGATCTCCCACTCATTCCTCCTTAGCATTCTTAGATATTTTCTCCCTCTTGTATCTCTTTTTTTACTGCAAATGTAAAATTACTCAAGAATTAAAATTTTTACTTTCCAGTGAATTTGTTTTTTTCTCAARGCAATAGATTTGTTGGTGGTTATGTTTTAACACTTTCATGTAAAAATTATCTAATTTCGGCTTTTCTGTGAGGAATTAATTCCTTTTTTCCTTTAAAAACTTTCTCTTAATTTCTTATCYTTAATGAGTCCTATTCATTTTTTTCTCCATAGAAAAAAGTTGATTAATAACTTAGCACGTGTTTCTTTTTATATATATATTAATTTTTATTCAATTTTATTCACAGTGGTTGTAATGATAAATTTCTATCAATTAGATTTACAAAACCATACTAAGCATACAGTAATAGCACTAAGTCTGATCAAGGGTCAGTTAGCTCAGAATTGTCTCTGTGCCCAAAACTAGAGGTTGAAAGAAGARCAAAAGAAATTGGCTGATATATATGTTAACACGTTTGAGTATATTTTCTCAGMTCCCTGCATTGACAGCTGAGGGATTTAGAAATTCAGATATCATTAGATTTTCCAGAAATTCTTAGGTAATGTCTCTACTATTAGCACAAACTGCAAACAGATTTGTTGAAATCTGTTGAGTATCACAACCTTTAAACCAGCRAAAAATGTCTTTTCAGTAGGTTTGGCATTGAGTTTTTTTCAGGATTTCTGGTCCATGCCATCTCAGGTTTTGAGGTTTTCCGAATGCTAGTGAATTGAACATTACAAAAGGTGGTTCTTGGCATGAAATACTGCAGTGTGTAATGAGAGAAGCTGAAAGCTTAGGCAGCAAAGAGACTCATGTGTAAACGGTACAAGGTTGAAGCCATGAAACTGAGAAATGTGTACAGATGGTTGAAACATTTCAAGTCAGGTGAGACTAGCAATTGTGACAAACCCTGATCTGGGAGACCTGTGTCAGCAACAACACACATGAATGCTGAAAAGGCTGAGCAGCTCATTAGGGAAGATTGACGAATAACCCTTAATGACCTTGCTACTGCTCTAAATTGCAGTTCTGCATCAGCACACTGAATCCTACAGTGGTCTTCTCTAAACTTTGGTCATGCCAGGCTCTATGAAAAATTATCTTGGAACAAGCACAAACAGGTGACAATAGTCTTCAAATTCCTTTTTTAATTAAAGGTTACCTTTAAAGAAAAATTCTTCATAATAACATAACCTGCCATTGCAAATGTGTTTTCTTTTTTTTAAGCATTTTATTCTTTCTTACCAATGGTTTATGCTAATGTAGAAAAATATTTGATATTCCCTATGTGAATAATATATGATCATTGGGCTCTAATYACTAAGGAATCTGAATTAAGACAGTGTTTTAATTGAAAAATAGATTCATTTCACAGTACTAAAGCTGGCTGTATTCTGGGAAAAAAAAAAAAAAAAAAGGCACACCAAGGACAGGTTCTCCTCAGTCTAACGGAGTAACTTAAAAACTCACTATGTTTTTCCAAATATTTTCCATTTTAAGCTGCCAATTGCAAGTTCAGGATATTTATCTTCTATCACAACTTAGTCCAATTTAGTTTAGCTCTGGTGAGGCCAGACCTGTAGTATTAGGTGCAGTTCTGGGCTCCCCAGTACAGGACGGATGTGGAGCTTCTAGAGGGAGTCYAGTGCAGAGCAACAAAGATGATTAAGGGACTGGASCATCTATCATATGAGGAAAGAATAAGTGAGCTGGGCCTGTTTACCCTGCAGAAGAGAAGATTCAGAGGAGATCTGTACAACACGTACAAACACCTGAGGAGAGAAGGTAACGAGTATAAATTAAAACACAGGAAATTCCATMTGCATGAGAGGAAAAACTTTTTTACTGTGAGGGCAACAGAGCCCTGGAACAGCCCTGGAACCATAGAGGTTGTGGAKTCTCCTTCTCTGGAGATCTTCCAAACCCGCCTGGATGCCACCCTGTGCCACGTGCTCTAGGGGTCCCTGTTGGAGCAGAGGGTTGGACTGGATGATCTCTAGAGGTCCCTTTCAACCTCAACCATTCTGGGATTCTGTGAAACCACTGCAGACTCTATGACTTTAATAACTTTTCTTTGTTTGATGTATAATGAATGTGATAGCTGGTTTCTGGTTACATGTGACTATGGTATTTTCCAATTGACAATTACAGAAARGATGAAGGTCTTACAAATCAAAATGAATAGGTATTCTTTCTCATCTCTGCAGTTAGAGGGTAAAAGCCTTCTAAGYGTGATTACTCAACAGTGGACAGAATAAAAAAAAGTCTGGTATGTAGGATAAATGTGACACTAGGAACAAACAGGAGCATTTTACACTAAGAAAAATTGGGATACTCTTGCTCCTTAAAATTAAAAGCAGCCTGCTGAAATGCATCAAGACAACTMTGCCTCTGTCTTTCACAACATATAGCTTATTCTTTTAACTAAATCTGTTCCTAACACCAAAAAATTTACTGTTCATTCTCTCCAAAGAGCACAATAATTGAAGAATTATGCTGGCAGACAAGCACTATAGAGGATTCCAAGTAACGAACGTCTACCTCTATCTTTCATTTCTTGCAGCCTTGGTTATTATCAGCCTTTTAATATCTGCTCATGGCTGGCATATATTTAGTGTTACTATCTCACACAGGAGGTCTAAACATAGATTACGTTTCCCAATAATGATACTTAGCATAGTTTGGATAGTTAGAGAAGCATGTAGGATAAGTCTATCGGACAAAGGAAACAAGGATAACTGAATGGAATATTCTGAGCATGTATGCTTACTCAGTTCCTGTTCGGAATGATAAGAACTAAAGCAGACTGAAATTTTACAACATTGACTGAAGCTAAGCTTCAAAATTTAAGTATGTTTAAGGTTTAGAATTTTGCTGACACCTGTCCTTTGTATCTTCAGACCACACTCGCACCTCATTTCCAGCTTCTGGAAATAGTCCCATTTAAGAAATTTCACTACGAGTTAGATCTTTGTTATTTCAATAAATGGGAAATAGATGAGAGAAGTCAGTGCTTCCCAAAAATATACTTCAGTTCTGTAGCATGAAATAACAGCATGAAAATAACTAGTAGAATGAAAAAAAGGTCCTCTTAAACTTTGCAAACAAAATGCTGCTTCAGTAATTATTTAACTTGTTTTAATTAAACAACATCTCATTTCTACTTGGGAAAAAACTCATCTCCTCTCCAAAAAGTTTGCATAATGTATTGAGAAAGGAGTGACTGCAGAATCTGCTGATCAGTCTTTTGAGGATTCCATATAGGCTGCCTAAACTTTTATCTAACACTATTGAGAAAACTGTATACATTGAAAATTGCTTGCTCAGGCATTTAGGACAGACTAAGAGCCAAATATGTTTAGGTTGCAACTTTCAGTCCTGTTTGGCAGCCATTGAAACCTTAAGTTCAACCAAACAAAATTAGTACTTCACCTCAGTTCTCAATTAGGTCTATCTTTAGAGAGACCATACACAGAGCTCTCATATCAAAAATTATACAAGGGATTATACAAGACATATCACCTTCACAGAGTGTGCTAAAATGTAGCCAGTGCACTGCAATATATATTACACATGAGGCATATGCACAACTGTGTGTACCTGTATATCATAATCACATTAATGAATTACAAGAACTTCATAAAAATGAGTATTTAGTTCACAATTTACTTTGTTTAAAGTAAGAAAAAACAGAGAAGACTTGGAATAAGTCCATGACAAAGCCTAAAAGTAATTATCAACTGTTTCCTTACTTCACACCTCAGATCAAATGCATGAAAGTTCCTCTAATGAGTTAAGGGAAACAACAGTGCTCTCTATATAGCTGCCTAAATTTATATACAGTTGTTTCCATATATCACAGTGTTTGTCTCTGTGCTCTTTATTGCCTCTTTCATGTTAAGTCTGTAAGAGGAAATTCCTATTGATTTTTCAGCGGTCATTCAGAACACTTGGATTGAGTTCCAGATACCAGGACAGCAGGAAATCCCACTTGCAGGATGTGGCTGCCAATGAAGATGCCTAATGATTAGCAATTTCATTTCAGAGCTTTCAGATAGCTGTAAGTATATATATATATATATATATATTGCAGAAGAAAAAGATGCGTTCACACTCAGACAATGTTTATAACAATGAAATTCTCTTGACCAAAACACTATATAGAAAACTTGACACAGTTACCTAAACACGTCTGTATAGTGCATTTAATAAATATATTTTATAAATTTTCAGGAGCTATCAGATGACGTAATTTCTAGGGTTAATCCACATGAGTGGCATCTGGAGCCATATCATATCCTACAGAGTCTCTAATAGCACAAAATCCTCATTTTTAAGGTGACTAAATTGAATTTATTCAATTATTTATTATTTAGTGTACAGGGAAATAGATTGAGCTGTATGTATGTAGCTATTTACATATAAGTTACCACTTCAGAAAATAACTAAGGATCAAACCCATTTGTGGTATCACTTATATAATATATGTGTTTGTATGTAGAAAGACAAGATAAAAATCAAGAGTACTACTGGAAATACTGTAAATTAATATAGCTTGTAGTTTTGGAGCTTCAAAATAAATTCATTCAATTCTGAATGAATAAACTAAAAGTGAAATAGGTACAAAAAGAAAAATAAAAGAAAAGCCTTCACACTATGTACGCAAAGATTAGTGTATTTAARTAAAGTGTTAACTCATGTGCACTGCARTAAGAGCACTCTTTCACATCTTTTTATATATACATATTTAGCAAAACATTACTTATCTCACTGCTAATCCCATAAACTGTTATATCACATGTCTTCAGATAT
Source organism: Eudromia elegans (assembly GCA_003342815.1). NCBI lineage: Eukaryota > Metazoa > Chordata > Aves > Tinamiformes > Tinamidae > Eudromia > Eudromia elegans. The sequence goes on from PTEX01000121.1 coordinate 822,120, forward strand.
GTCTAGCAGACTCATATTGCAGATGTGGAAGAGTTTTGTTGAGGGGAGGAGGCACGTTACAGGATCACTGCATTTAGGATCGCTACTGAAGTACATGAAGCATCATAGCCATGGCTGTCTTTGAATAAGATGCATGATATATACCTACAATTCTAGCCATGAACCACATGTATGGCACTAGACAGTGAATAAAGAACATTTATTGTTTATTAATTCCCCTGCTTGTGCTGCATGCATCATGCAAAACTACTAGTGTCTTCCCCTCACCATAATCAAAACGAATCAAAGATCAGTAACATATCACCTGCTTGCACTTCAGCACTATAGACCATACCCATTACGGTCTTTCAGGTCAATAATTTCCAAACTAAAAAGAATTAATAGGATTTATGACCCTCTTTCCAACTGCATGTAGCACAAGCAGTACTAATTATATTTTCATTAACCTTTGTGGCTAGCTCATGTTATAATAATTTAGCCCTGTTATGGTCTAATCCAGTGTTTTACATGTTCAATAAAGTGAACACACAAACAAGAACAATATAAATAAATCCTCATGGCTGAATCATGGCTATTCTAATCAAGAAGTACTTGCGAATGAGAGCCATTTTTTTTCTAGACTCTCCCAGTCTGACTTACGCATGGGTCAGATACAACTTTGATCTTTGAGCAACTTATCCTTAAGCAAAGAACCAATCCAAAGCCTAAACATTAAATAAGTCTCATTTAATTAGATAAGTGCTAAATAGATTCTATGAAAGTCTCTTCATAATGGCAAGATCCACGTTTGCAATGCAGAAGTTAATGTCATGATTTCAAAGACTAGCACTGAACATGTCTCCTCAACATATTTGGAGGGCTGTGTATTTGAGAGGTTTTCTTCCTCTGAATTCCTATCTCTTCTGCCAATCCTTATTTCCACTGAACTACTCTCAGATTTGTGTTGACAGAGGAAGTAAGGGGTATGCATGGCAGCACTTCATCTGTCATTAGTAATAGGATTATTCAGTCCAGCCTCCTTTCCTCGCCATTACCCATCCTTAAGCAGGGTCACAGAAAACAGGACAATCAATGTTGAATGCTGCTTCTGCAGTCAGGAGTAGCAGCTCAGTTCATCCCTGCGCATGCAAATCTCAAAAAAAAGCAAGTGTTATCCCACAGCTATTCTTCTCCTGAGCTATGTTTTCATCCATTCTGTGCTGCAGCTAAAGATCAAATATTGAATAACTGTGAGGTTTTTGCTCACTTGATTACAATTAAATGTTTATAAGATGTGAGGCAACAGAACCATTCCCCAGTCAGGACAAGTTGGAGRCTTGAAAATAAATTCTTGTGAGAAACATGAGAGCTGAACCGATAGGAAATTTAGAATAAACCTCTGTTACGTGAGAAGCACTGAATATTTTGCAATATTTATATTTTAATTCAGTGCTAATGTTAAACATTGTCAAACATTCATTTGCAATACTTGCTTACTGAGGTGAGTTACAGGAAAATACTGATTGGATACAGAAAATTAAAAGGGACAATAACAGGTAACATCTTTCTTATTCCCACACTAGGCTAAGTAAGCTCTACATGGAGCTGCTACTCTTCTGCTCAATGAAAATCCAGAGTCACTTCTGAAGTCACYTCTTTTAACCTGCTTTTAACCACTTATGCTAAGATCTGTTCCTTGGTAATAGGTATTTTTGGTCCACTGGTAGTAAAAGGATTTTTGGTGATTTATGTGGTTAGCAGGAGATGAAGTTCTGAAGTAAGGTTAGATTTATCTCACACCACACTACAGCAAAATGTAACTTAAAGCTTAATCATTAAGCCTTTCTTTTTAATTGCACAACCATTTGATAGCTTGAAAGCCAACATCATTCCAGTCTTCAAAAAGGGCAAGAGGGAGGAGCTGGGAAACTACAGGCCCGTCAGCCTCACCTCTGTCCCTGGAAAGGTGATGGAGCAGCCAGTTCCTTAACAGATGGGAACAGCCCAAACTGTTSTGTGTCCAAAGGGCCCATGGCATAGGCAGCTGTTGGAAAGGGGGAAAGGGCTGTAGCTGGTGACAGGGCTTGGTTAGGGGAGACGCAGATGGAGGATGTGCACATTAGGGAGGACATATGAAAAAGGRCAGGAGGACTCCATCAGTTCAAAGGACTCAGGAAGGGTATGAATGCTTACTTTYAGTTCTATGATGAAGGAAATTTGGTTAATTATGTTACATACCAATTACTTCACYCAGCTCCTGCAGTTCATCTAGCAGAATGCCCCCCAGAGTCCCTGTCTGTGATATACAGTCTGTTACCAATGTCCAGTTACCATAATCCAGACTACCTCTTGAGAAATATTTTAATATTTCTAACAWCAATCCAAAGACTTAGCAGAACAGTGCAAGCCTGAGGTACAAAGACTTACCTTCCTTCTGCTATCAGATGAGAACACTGTCCCCCATATTTTATAAGAATTTGCAAGTATAAGTTTTATTATTGTTGCAGTTTCTATGGTTTAAACAGTCATCTGAACTCAGCTGCCTGTCCAACCTTTAGGTTCTGATACAACTTTACACTTGCCTCTAGATTATCAAGTCCATCTGTTTCTGTACAAAAAAAAACCCCACACACAAAAAAGCAAGCAGATACTCTTCAAACAGAGCTATTTAAAACTTCCATTATGCCATATCAAAACATATCTGGTTTCCCATAAAGGACTAGAGTGGGTAGCTAAGGAGCAGTATGTCAACAGGTCAGACATGCTGTCATACTTTGCAAGTATACTCTTTCCATGTATAATTAGAGAATCCCCTTGCATTCCAGCCGATCCTCAAAGGTTAGAGGGACTGGAAGTGGCTGGACTCATCTCTTAATAGGGACACCAAATCCTGTGGTAACTATAAGCCTGACTCTGACAGTGCCAGATTCACCAACAGTGTGCCAGCTGCAGGTCCGATCGCCTCCAAAGAGTGAATCGAGTTCCCAAATAGTGTGATCACCAATAGCTCGACTCTGGGAGTTATCGGATTCACAGTCTGTCAACTGTAAGTGCAATTGCCTTCAACACAAGTAGTCGAGTTCACCAATAGCACAATTTATTCAAATGCAACATTTAGAGAACAGGCTTTGGATGTCAGCACAGGAAATTCTCTACTKCAGTGTGGGGTTCTTAKCTAGTGTCCAGTGTACAAATGTGCTATCATCACTCACTCAGAAGATGGGAGAGGGCTCTCAGTCTCGAGGAGTCTCCTCAGGCAGCGTCCTGATCGGAGGGGAGGGAAGGGGTTCTGTCTGTCAACTGATCCACAAGTTACAATGGAGTCCTCCCTCTCTCCTTTTCCTGATTTCCCCTTCCTCCTTTCCCCATGCCTTCTTCCTCCTTCTTCTTCAGTTCCTCAGTTCCTTCTTCTTCCCACTACTTCTCTCCTTAGTTCACCTTTATATATTTTCTTCTACATTTAGGTGGAGCTTGAGTGACTCTAGTCATACTTACTTTCATGATAGATTGGTTTAAAAAGTCTCCCAAGTTAACTGAGAATCTAGAGAGCATGCTCAGTGAGGAGTGGTTGTTCCTTGGAAGCAGGTAACTTCCAGGATGGGGTTGTGTATTGGTATTATGAGATTAGAATGAGAAGTTGGGCAAAGTCCCTTGGCAGGGGGATCTGCCACCATTGCTGGCCCAGCACCAGATATCTTATCCTACTATGTATGTGGCTTATCAGCAGCATGGTATGACCAAGTTGCCACCTCTGCAGGGAGTACAACAGAGTTTGGCCGTGGTGTCTCCATTCTGCTCCACTCTTCATTTACTTGTATTAGTGCTTACTAGGAGGGCAGATTGGGTTTCCAAGGGAATCTTGGAAAAAGAGATCCAGTACATGCCAATCATCCGGGAAGGGATAACTGTCTGTCACCTTAAGCAATACCATAACTTCTGCTAGGCCCCGTTTTTTCTCTAATTTCCCCTTTCTCAAGCAATTCTCTCACGCTGTCTCAAATATCAAGAGAATCGAGTGTCAAAACTGGCCTACTGGAAGTGTAAACAGCATCTTYGTACCATTTTGATTATAGTTTCCAAGTTCTCCATTATTCTTGGAGCATTGAGGTTATTGCTCCATTTTTTTTCTTTGCTTTCCTTTGGTGTTTTTGTGTGGTCAGTCTCTAGGTTTTCTATTAACTGAGCATTTTCCCAGTTGTTTTATATCTCTGTTTAACACTGGCTGCTTTGGGCACCACTTCCAGTTTGGTTTTGCCTAATTTGACACCTTAACCGGTCAGATTAATTTGTTCCTTTCAGAGATTGTGCTTTAGTGGAGATTGAAATAGAGGACTGTTCAAACAAAMAAACAAAAGCACTTTAAATRTATGGGATGTAATCAATGCAGCAGYMCTTTACTCATAKGGATTTAGCTAAATACTTATCTGCTAGTCACAAAACTTGATCACTAATCAAAACAGGAAAAAATCTTATCTGTCAATATGTCACTTACTGGTATTAGGCAGATGCCCTAGGAGCTGCAGCCTCTGATACACTCCCTACTRCCTCACATAGAAGTTCATAATAGAATGCCTCTTAGGAACATATATATCCTTTTAACAGCCCAGAAATTCTTACAGAATCCTAGAATGAAACAAATCCATGCTCAGTCACAGTTGCTAAAAGCATTATTCTGCTAAACAGTAATCTGTCTGTTCTGCTGAGCCCACATATTCAGAGAAAAGTCAGAGCAGGTCAGCTGTCTGCAGTGGAAAATGATTAACATTCTACAACTAAATTACTGCAGTGTAAGTGTTCTTTCACTGGGAGTTTTCTGTAATTTAACCTTAAAAATCCTGAGGTGAACATTAGGGTGTTAGCACTATATTTTGCAATAATATATATGTCAAATATATATATAWWAYATATACATGTTAATACCTATATTTAGATGTTTAGAATAATGGTGTTTAGAATTTTGGTGTTTAGAATTRAATTTAGTCTCCAAAATTTTAATCTAAAGAGCAGATAGCCTTATTTTGCAGTTCCTTCAACCCATCACTTTTTGAAGCCAGGAGATGTATGTCTATTGGAAAAAGTTCGTTGTTGTATTTTTTGTTTGTTTTAAAATACTTGAATCTGATTATGATTRCTCCTTTTATACAATTCTGTAGATAAAATGGCCTCCTTTTGACTTAGCCACATTAGTTCTCTGTGAAAGCAAATATATCTAAAATACTTAGATAGGAAAATATAGCATGCTATTTCTATGTCTTTTTGAGTTTTTTAATAGTTAATTTTTTAGCATGAAATTGCCAGTTTGTTTTAGAGGAAGCCTTACTTTCAGTTGTTACACATTAAAGGAAGCAATTTACAATTTACTTTTTTTTTTTATTATCTTTCCAATCACAATATAAAGTGTGAAATGTTCTAAAGCTATGTGAAACTGGCAAATGTATTTTACTAAAAATATAGGGTRTAGGAGAAACTTTTGAAACCTGAGCTCTGCTCCACTTGTATAAGATAAGATTTCTTTTTCAAAATAATGTCCTGAAATGTCTTATCCTGGTAGTGCAGCAGAAGACCATTGAGGATACAATGATACAATTTGTTCAAACAGTTAGTGCAGTTGTACATACGAATGAAATAATTTCACATGCAATGACAGTAAGAAACATCACAATTAAACAAGAGACATTTTTAAGCTAGACATACATGGTAAGTATATTTTGAGAATGTCTGTTATCAGTTTTCAGCGTTCAGGCTTAGGCACCAATCGAAATATTAAAAAAAAAGAATGACAACTAGTATAAGTTGTTATTGTGCATTTTCTGCCTCAGGGAATTAGACTAAGACCAGCCACACTCAATAGACATCAAATGGCAATGGCAGTACTAACCTCAGCTGGATTAAAATTCATTAGAGAAGGTAAAAATATTCATATTCATTCATAAAATACTTTAACGCTTGTATTTCTTGAAACTTGCAAGCTTAAAATTTATCTGTTGTGTTCACTACAACATAAAGAACAAAAAGCTTAAATAAGCTTGAATTTTGCTTTACAGAGGATCAACAACAAATATACTTCCTTCTCAAAAATGTGTAAGGTTTTAAGGGTTTTTTTATTCTTTTCAATTTTTTTCCCTCACATTATATTCTCAGTGAAATTGCTGAAGTTTCTACATATGCAATATGAGAAGAATTCTGAAGAATTTTGCATTTTATTATAGGACAAATGTAGTACAAAATATTTTGTATATGTTCAGTCTAACAGAACTGCTAACCTGAAATACTCAAATAGAAATCACCAGACTAACATGCCAACTGTATGTTAAATAATTAAGACTGTATGTTAAATAATAACTGTATGTTAAATAATTATAATTTAAGAGTTAAAATTCTTATTTTGTGTTTCCAGTAAACAGAGATAATAGGAAAAAAAAATCTAGAATAATACTATCTTGTTTTAGCTGTTAAGTGCATTCCTCAGAATTCAAAAAGCAGATAGAGAAGGGAAACCTCAAAACTGTTTTGGCCTCATATRTTTTTCAAACCCTTCTGTGTTATAAAATTTTGAGAAAATACTAGAAGAGTGCTYCTAAATATTAACATTTCCTAAGCACTACTAGGTTGCTCTTTATTTTTTCTCCTGGAACAACAGATTTTTGAAATGGAAGTAATTCTTATTTCAAGTTTGAATTCATGATGGAAAGTCACTCACTTTTATTGCAATGGTACTTTTAAGTTCTAGAGCAAACAAAGCACACTGATGAAACATACACTGTATGTTAAATATTACCATAAAATACAATTACAATAGTGATATTCTACTCAAATTTTTAAAGAATGGTGTTTCAACATGCATAATTTTGACATTAAATTACTCTTATTCATTTAGATGAAGCTGTCAAAAGCAGAAAGACAACTTGCATATGAATAGTTATCAAGTATTATTGTTCATATCCATGATAGAAAAATAATTTTATATATGTTTGCAAAACACTTGAAATGAGAAGGCAGCTTCAATTACTACTTCTCTTGAGAAGGCAATTGTAGAATGCAGATGATCTGATGGAGGGGGTGATTTCATATTATTATTTTCCTTTGATTAGTTTTTACCTTTGAATTAAGTTAATGCTGTCTGATTTTGTARATGTCTGTTAGCAAATACATATTCTTGTATCCATCCCCAGCCTTCATCATTTGTTCACAAGATAGATATTTTTCATTGTTTGATCTCCAGTGATAAATGATAGTTGATAAAGTTGCAGTGAAGCCTATTGTATTCAATCAGGTTCTGATCCAAAACCAGTACTGATATCACTGTGACTTCAATGAGGCCTCTAATGAGGACCACAAATGTGCTAATTGTTTAAAGTCTAAGAGCTACTTCCTGTCATCTAAATTGGAAGTATATTAATGTATTTTGTTAACTGTTTTAATGGTTAATATGTATTATGTTAAACATTGCTAACTCATATGCAACCTCACAAATAATTTTAATCCTTCTATTACTTCTATATATTTATTATAACTTCAGATCTCTACAATTATCTGCATTTTTTTAACAAATAGATTTGGTTCTATATTTTTGGTAAAATGTATCAAATTGGGCTAAAGAAATATATGATAAGGGAATCCTTTAAATGCATCATTTTTTCCTGAATTTAATAGCACATTAATTTCTTTACAGAGAAATACAGAGGTGGAGAGGGTGGAGAGATGCCCAGAAGTCCTTTTATTTTGTCCTATTTCTCACTGTCATTTAAAAATATTTCCTCAGATGAAATTAAGTTTTAAAATTATATGCATATATAGCTTCAGATTGTGAAAATTAACGAGATTTTTTAATGTTTCCCAGTAATTCTTTGTTAAGTATCTCATAGTTTAAACAAGCCTGAGAATCTGTCTGAAATAGCATAAAAACTATTACAATTTAACAAAAGCAYTTTTTCTCCGTATATATTTCCTGATCAATACCTTAAAGTGGACAAAAAGAGATGTATTTCTTTGACCTAATGTCAGAGAAAGAGGGGCAAAAAAAATAAAGCCTGAGGAAGTCRAAATGTTTTCTGGTACTAAAACTCCAAAGCTTCAGGAAGTTTCTTTATTACTTAGTACTGTATGTTCTAATCAAGCATAAAACAGGAAAGTGACTACTATCAAAGGACCCATAAAAAGAGTTTATGATGTTTCAGATTCAGACAACATAAAAAAGGACATATTCAAATTAGAAACACTATTATAAAGTGTGATTCTATAAGGAATCTCCATAACAGACTTAATAATGTGATTAAAGAGACAAAGTAATAGCAATATACACAAGTACTAATTAGAGCATTGAAACTATTACGCCTCATGTGGGAGACAAGTAATAAAATTCAAAGAATATTTGTAAGAAACACTATCAGACTAGCTTTTAAGTTTTCCATTGCCTCAGGCTGATTATGTGAACTTGTGGCATGTGTCGAAAATGTTTAAGCCAATCCATTTGGMCTTGTAATACTCGCTTCTTTCAGTACGCTTTGCATCGTTACRCTAAGAAGTAGTTTGTCTAAACTGCTTCACAATGGGCCTGTCTGGTATTGTTGAAAGATTGAAAAGGCTTGTGTTTATATTCAGTGAAGACTTATTGCCTTAATAATATTYYGTTTCTTAAAACAAACAAACAAAAAAAAAAATAGCTAGGCTTCTTGTTTATCATGAAAATACTAGAACTTTGGGTGCTTGAGAAAAGAWATACTTACCATTAYAAGAAATAGCTARATAAATATTTTAGATGTTATATGGTAGCTGAACTATCTAACAAAAAGTCAGAAAGGCTAACTGAATTTTGAGTTGGATGAATATTCCAAACAACTAATTAGGAATAAACTGTAAAAGTTTTCCGTGTTTGCCATGGCAAAGCACCCCTGCCATCTGTTTCTAAATTCTGAAAGGATGATTTATATGGAAGTTAAAAAGCACTACCTAAAACGTTCACAACTATATGTTGTGCTTGTTGAAAACATTACTAATTTGTTTTTAATTATTGTTAACTTCATTAAGAGCAAAGTTAAGTCCATACTGAACAACTCATAACATCCTAACAATCATAAGTTCCTAAACCAAATTAATTCATATTTTTTAAAAGTGTTAAACACCGAACTTTAGGCTTCAAAGGTGTCTTCCTCTGAACATACTAACCTGCATTTATGCTATGCCGAGGCCTGATGGACCTAAACAGAAGTCTTTAGATAATACACTACTTACAAAAATACAGATGCTTTTCTTAAAAAGTAATTGAACAGAGAAGAAGAATTCTGTCCTTCAAAGGTATTGTTATAYACTCTTCTATCCAATTAAGTTTACTCCTTGATTTTTCTTTCACTATATCAAGGGGAAATTTTTGTTATTAAATATTCAYAGCACTTCATCATCAAGTTACATAAACTTACAAAATACCACACAARAAGCTTTTCCTTTCCTTTTTTACATTATTAGAAAAGTCATGATCAGCTTAATGTCCTGATCCRTAATATCTTCTCCTCATTTATGGAACTTGAAGTTTCAAAAGYTTTTAGCCAAAGATCTCGTTAAATCTATGCCTATTTTGGGGTAATATTGTCTTCCCCATTTGATTTAAATTCTTCCTTCACAGTAACTGGTTCTTTGGGATTAAAATCAGTCTGATATTGTAACCCAACACAGAATGCCTTTAATGTCGTTATTCCTTAAAAATAAAAYGGCAATATATTATGCACTATGAATTGTCTATTCAATATAGATTAATTCAGCAGAATCATGGAATTGTGTGTAAAAATAACTTCCTCCTAGTTTATCTCCTGTTAAAGCAGAGWTTATAGCAAGATGATCACAAGTGAGTGTAATGCGAGGCCCCAAATATTCAACACTTATCTTAAAGCATATATCGAAGTTGTGGGGATTGAAAGAATTGACTCAATAAAGTCACAAGGCAAATGAATTCCAATCACTTTAGAATTTCGCCACTCATAAAACTGCTTGTCTGTGCCAGTTATGCCATTTTTCTGAATAACGTTTGATTGGTCAACTGACACTCACTGTATAAACAACTACTATTCATATCACCACTTAAATTTGACTCAGAGTTCAAAGGAAGAGATTCCCTTTTACTCCAAATTATATTTGCCCCATTATTTTTTCAAACTATGTCTGCTACACTAATGTTAAAAGGCTTAATAAGTCTCAGGCCACTGTTAGAAACATTAGCACCAGCCACAGTGCATTTTTACGTTAACCCTCTAAGGCTTTCCTGCATAGCATTTCTGCTTAATTTTTCTTCCACCATTCATTATTAAAATAAATTGCTCTTGTATTCAGCTCAGCTGCAGGCAAAATACTTCCATTCCAGGTGCCCATCAACTTTTTAAATCAATTAAGTTAATTGACAGCAGGTTTAACAATTTTCTTAATTATGACTGGAAACTTTTTTCCTTTTTTTTTTAAAAAAAAATCACTCCCTTCCCCTTAAAAAAAAAAAAAAAAAAAAAAAAAAAGAGAGAGAGAGATGGAGCAAAACAAAGAAAATAATAATAAAAATTAATTGAACAGAACCCTTCCTTGACTACCTCATTCTTAAAAAGGCTTTAAGGTAGAAATATATAAAGAAGAGGAGAAAGAAATTCAGTGACAAAACAATTTTCTCTTTTTCTTTCAAAGTCACTTTGGAGCATTTTATCAGTCCATTTTAAAGCCGAAACCTTTTTTGAATTAGAATCAGCTGTAAACAACAACAGTAGTAATTCAGTAAACGTCACTCTCCCTCCTGGGTACATTCAGAGGTAGGATAAAATCTGGAGWAAGCAACAGTCCATCCTAAACACACAGGATATGAAGGTTTGCAAATTTGATGAAGAAAGCTTTCTCATGTTTTATTTCTGTCCCCCACTTCTTCTCACATTTCCATCATTCGCAGTAGATTATGCTTTCCTCCAGATTTTTTGTCAGACCCCATTTTTACATTCTCCAAGGCTATCTATAAATCAGTGTCTTCTCTCCTGCATTGAACAGCTGCACCAGACTGTATAAAAGTACTGAAGCTTTTTATCAAGTTGTGCAACTAGACTACTATGTGTTTCATTAAAATACAGAAAAGCTCTGGGAAAATAAAAATCAGCAGAAATCAGAAAAAAATAAATTTCTGTTTTGTGCATTGTGTTTCAGTTTTGGGAGATCTTTCCTCTAAATTTGCTTCTCTTTTGCTTTTCTTCTGAAGTGAAACCCAACATGCTTGCTTTAGTTTTAGGCAGTCAGTTAAGTATTTATTTTCAATATCATCAACTTAATYCATATAGTTCTATATTTGAACTGAAGTTTCAATATTATAGTAGTATAACTAGTATTAGATTTAAGGAACATAATACCAAACAGAATGTATACATACATCATCATTATGAAATAAATAAAAATGGAACTGTCAAAATGAAGCATTTTGGCATAGTCAAAGAATCGTATTTTGATTTTGCATTGCAAAAATTTCTCTAAAGTAATGACCCCCTACAGATTATTTAGATCACACTGAAACTGAATTTCTTGATGGAGGGCTTCCATCAAAAATGTTATCAACAAGCAMTAGCAAAGAGGCAACACTATAAGGTCAATCAAGTGCTTAACAGAGCTTTTTATTTTTAGGCTGAAGGTGCCAGATACAATGTGGAGCAAAATTTAGCAGTGAGGGAGGATTATAGACTATTCTTACTTGCGTTCCTTTCCCCTTAGTCAGAACTGTAAGAAACTAGTARCTGAGTGACTTGAGCATGCTCCAGTAGTATATGTTGTTCTAGGCAATTCTAATGCTTATGGCATCTAACTCAGCAAGATAAAAATTTTGATTTTCCATTTCTTATATGAATCACAATGGGGAAGAATTCCCCTAATTGAAGTATCTGAAATTAGATCATTAAGAATTGGCAGCCACATACAGAGGCATCGTAGTTTGAAAAGACAATGAGACCATTCATGTCTAAAAGTATTTATCGGAGTGGTATTTATCAGAGTAGTATTTATCAGAGTGAGGAATGCAGAGTGGAATCATAAGCCAGTGCTTTTGTAATCTTCAGAGAAAATATCATCAGTGCATGCTTAGTTTTCATTTAGCAATACCATATATTTATCTTTGCATCAATGGAGACTACAGGTTGACAGTTAAAGCGTTTATAATGATTATCATTAAAAGGTGATGCGTCAGTTTTGCAGAAAATAGCTGCTATTGTCCTGCATTCATTTATTATGTTCACCCTGCTCCTTAATCATAACTATGTCTAAAGTCACTGTCCGGATTTGTTAATCTTGTGAGGGAAACCACAATGATGGATTTAACAAAAATCTATGAGATGTCTTTCCAAGAATTTCACAAAAACATATTTAAGAAATGGTTCATGAGGWCTCATACTATAAAATGTTTGGATTATTATAAAAAAAAAAAGAACACACTTCYAYATTGTAAAAATTAGAAGAAAGTACAGTCAAAAAGAAAAATACAAAAAGATTTCTGTATAGAAGCAGAGTGTATTACAGATGCCCTGAAAATGAAATTCCAAATTTTATATAGAATGTGTGTCAGTGGCTGGCCTTATAATAACTGTGCATTGTTCYAGCCTCTAATGTCAGCAACTTCATTTTTTGAATTTGTTTATACTTTAAAAGTGGAAGGGCTTTCACTTTTCTTCCTTTGCATTTGGGTACCTGGTGGTGGGTGTGATTAAAAAACCTGGGTTAACAACCCAGCAAAGTCTCCCACTTTCCTTATCTTTTTTTCTTTTCTTTTTATATCATATKGACAATAATAAGGATAACCATTTTAAACAAGCTAAATGGTAGAGTCATTAACAGCACTCTTGTTGGGCTGATAGTATAGGATCTTACTCCATATTCCTTTCCTATTCTGTTTCTAGAGAAGAGAGGATATGATTTGGTAGACTCCACAATTTTGGTTTCCACTGGGTGGAAATTTTAAAGGAATTCTATATGACAATAGTCTGCAACAGAAGTTCCACATACCTGAAGCATGAGATCTATGTAACAGGCTGGGAAGAAAAGAGCAGGCAGTACTTCRAAGGAAACATGGCACACATTAACACCAAGAGTAACTATGGATTGTTATAGTGGCCCATCCACGTGAAACAAATAGGCATCAACAGGAAGGGTGGTGGTAATGAGRGTTTATGCAAAGTAAGATGAATAATAATAAAATAACAAAAAGTATATCATGTTGGTCTGTAATCTTCACTTGTACTGCTAGSTCAATCATGTACAATACAAGAGAAGTGGTTAAAAGGTACAAAGGAAAAAACTGTCACTGCTAGTTATGCACTGAATTGAGTGTGACAGAACTATTTTATTCTTTCTGAAAAATCTAAAGTTGGTCTCTGTTTAACTAGAAAATAATTTCTTCCAAATTGACTTCTGCTTTACACACTGACTCTGCTACCAGAAAATCAGTCACTGACAGCTCTCCTTCAGAAAGGAACAATAGTATAGCCAGGTATAGATAAATAGAGAGATACCAGAAACTAAGCACTTTTTCATTTTAAAGGCAACTTTATTTCCCATCAGTTTAGTTTCTCCAAAAGGTTTTTATTACAAGTTTGCATGATAAAAGCAAGAGCAACCTGAATATTTGAAGTTCTATATTTTCATTTTGCTTGTTTTGTAAGTGCTTGATATTTAATGATTTAAGAGTTTTTTCTGCTCTCAGTTGCATTACATATTGTTCTAAGAAAGTTGGTCAGCTGCGGCATTTGGCTTTTCATTAAGTAGTCACTGAATTTTTTCAAACAAATCCCACTCTCTATCTTTCCCACAGCATCTGTTCTATAGTGGAATCACTCAACAACTTTTTACAGATACATTTTTTTTTAATTTATCTGGTTTATTTGTATAATATGAGTCAATTAAATTTGTGTAGAGCAGATCTCTACTATTGGGATTCTCTTCTCTGAGTCTTTCAATTTCCCTATAGGGTTTTAATACCTGATGATGATTGTTTTTTGTAATTAAGATTTAAGTATCCAATCCCCCAAGACTTGTCATACAGAGAGCTGTCACTCAAGCGTTCATCAGCCTTTTCAGGTGCACCCTCTTTGTCACTCTCAGCGTCTCAGGGTTTAGAAGAAAGCCTTTTGTTGAGTAATACTGTATTTCATCCCATATATTTTGCTAATCTGCATCATATCCTGGCTCCAGTTTAACTCAAACTACGGATAGGGCAAAGCAATGATGTCTGTTTTAGCAACTGCCAGTGGCATGTTAAAAAGTATTTACTAGCCTAAAAGTTATGAGTCAAAGTTATGGATCCAATTTTGAGTCTTGCAGATTCACAACCCATAAACATCACAGGAAACATGGGCCAAAGTCGGAATGTATTTTTTCTTTCATGGTTTCAGTGTAGATATGAAGGGAGGCAGGGCAGAGGTGCTGAGCAGCAGCAATAATCAGCGAGAATGAGAAGTCAGTGAATCAGTCAGTCAGTATGGGCCCAGCAGTGCCAACCACCAATGTGTACCATGCATAATTTTGCTTATGATATATAGCTATAGCACCCAAGTGCTAAAATAACAAGTGCAGAAAGTCACAGTTACCATATTTTTTAGGCACAAGGAGAAGAGTGGTCATCAGAAGGCAGGACTAGGGGCTTGGTTTCAAGGTGTCTTGCCTGAAACCCTGAGTTTTGCCAGGAACGGAGGCCTAGCTGAGTAGCTTGCCATGTGGCATTGCAGCAGTGCCACATCTGCAAGCAAAACAGCTGGTGCTGAGAACCCCATGTCTACAGCATGCACTTCTTGAGSGTTTTACTTCAGACTGGCTCTCGTGCCCTTGTGGATTTAATACCCTTTAGCGGTTGGATCATGTTAGATTCATTTCAAGAGCSTCTCTTGCTTTAATTTCATCCAAAAAGAAGTCAGTTCATGTACTCAAATCCTATGCTCTAGTTTGARCTAGAATAACAAGGAGATGCACTCCTGATCAAAACTAAAAAGCTAATGAAGTCACACACATTGTTTTCTGAAAACAAGAGCACATATATCAAATATAAAATTTAGCTATATTTTAAAATCTTTTAAACTAAGATCCCTGCAGACAGTGTTGCTGTGTCATCAATATTAGCCTTTTAAAATCCCCAAATAGAGTGTTAATAAAGAATTCCAAGGTAACCAGGTTGATTTAATATATCGCTTCCTGTTTGTCTTCTAATTTGCCGTGCCACTAATCTATCAWTCTAATCCTGCACTCATAATTATTTGTTGACTTTAGTAGAGAGAATTAATTCTTTACATCTTTCAGCCTCTTTAAATGATAATATATTTCAAATTTAAAATTACCATCAGGGCAGCAAGGCTCCAGGGGAATGCATGAAAACACCTCCTTTTGTTTGATAGAACCTTTAGACATATCACAATATCACACGCTACTCATAATGAGTTGCCGTTATAAAGATTAGATTTAGAGAAACTTTTTTTTTTTTTTGGTTACAGATTTTGCATACGGTGGTATCTAATTAGAAACAAGTTACATATTCAGCACTTAGTGCTTTAGTAGCAGTGTGATAAAAAACTAGGATAAACCCAGGGGAGATCCAAAGAATCTGTGCCAATGCTGTTTATGGTTCCAGGAGGCACACAGTCACAAATTGTCAAAGAGAAAAAAATGTATGTAATTTTGTGTAACATCATTTTGTTAAAAATCTGTGCATCGCATATGATTTATCTTAATGGTCGGTCTTTTCAGTGCAGTGAGATACTGATTTTGTTTTTCTCCTGAATAAATAAAATATATGCTATTTCACTGTATATTAATTGCTGCCTTAGTTATAGGTTCAGTCCTCAGCTATAGTAAACACTGTTTGCATGTTCATTGTCAGTGGACAAAGCTGACAAATGAGATTTCTAAATAGCATTGTTTTCTTTACATAGCTGTAGCAGTAACCTTCAACTGCCTATAGCATGTTCAGTAGACAACATTATCCAAACTGTCCAAATCAAAATGATACAAATTGGTACAGCCTTTATTTAGCCTTTGTACTGAAGTTACAAGAAGAGAATTCTTCTCATTTAACTTTTAAACAGTAATATACAACTAGACTTTCTTCTTATCATATACAATCTACAGAAATTTGCAGGGTTTTTTTTTCCTTTTAAATATTGCATTTTAAAGATATGTTGTTGGAAAAGATGAGCTGCATCTATTTCTTCCATATGAACTATCTGGAAAGATAGCTCAAATGCTCATGAGATTTCTGGAGATTTCTAAAATCAGGATAAATAAACTCTAGCCAAAAATTTGCCTCTAAAGGCAGCTGCATACTCCTTACCAAGTGAAAAAAAAAAAAATTAAAAAAAAAAAGCTTTTCTATTTGGTTTGGTTTGTCTAGTTCCTATATTAATTCAGCAGTTTATACTAGATTAGAAACATTACCTGCTTAATCCTGTATAACAACATTTATTTTCTTTGTTACACACTTGAAAATAAGCACAGCACTAAACCTGTTTCACATCACCTGCCTGTGCATTTCAGGTGATGGAATAGCAAAATAGTGAATTTATAAAACACTTACTGTAAGTTAAACAAAATGTTAGAAGTGCTTATACCATAGAACTATTGTCAGGTAAAACATTCTGCCAGACTTTTCTAGAAATTTAAAAAAGATTTCAAACGATTAGTGCTTATTCCTTACATTTTCCTTGAAAAATCACAAAGCTGTTACTTAAAACTAAATCTTCCCAAAAGCCTTGCAATATTTCAAATCTCAAGTTTGAACAACTGTGACAAAATTTTGTTGAATGGTTTTCATGCAACTATAATCAGTGCATATATCAACTCTTAAAATATCCCAGGCTTCATTTTCTTCTATCATGACTTCTAGAAGCTGACATAGGCTAAATAGGAGACTGAACATGATCAAACTTTTTACTCAGACTACGAGAAGTTTTGTATCTGTTTGTCCTTTGCTGGAAACAGGACACTGGTCTCAATAGCTCTTTGATCTGAAATAGTATGACCTTTCATATTTGTTTGTGTTCCTATCCATGTTTTAAATTTCAAGTGAATCCAATTTTTGCAGAAATATATAATAGTTTTAGAATAGCAGATGTAGAAGCTTTGAAAAAGCTTTCAGTAAACAAAAACTTATTCAGAGGCAAAACACTTCAAAGGAAATATAATTTAGGAGCARTTGATTCAAGCTGAAATCAGAAAATAAAAGGTTGTTAGCAACTGAAGCTGAGGGATAATTTAGGAAGGTAGGACAGAAAACAAGCTGAAATGTTAGTAAATTAGATGGAATTATTTTCCAAATATTTTTTCCAGCATATATAGGGTTCACCTGCCCCATCTTAACTATTTAAATATGCGCTRATTACTTTGATATCTCCTGTATTGTAGATAGCAATATGTATAGATCCATGCTGGAATATCATGGATCTGTATGTAATCCATTGACTGGAAACTGAAATACCACTTGTAAGTATGCACATCATTCAATATTTTCAATTTGTTTCTTCACAGCCTGATACACAAAAGTCTCAGAAAAGATCCTCCTGAATGCTGAAAAGGATTTTTAAAAAACATTCAATTTTTTTTAAAAAAATCCCAAATCAAATAAAAYGTCTTGCACTATAGTGCAAGAACATAAAGTAAACTAACATAAAGTAAAAGTAATATCAAGCTAATGTAGAGAAATATTTAGGACAATAAGATTAAAGTTTCTGCTTTACTCAAGTCAGAAAAAAAAAAMCAAAAACCATGAACCTTGGTATCATCTATCCCAAATGCGCTCCTAGTTAGTTCCTAGAGATGAAGAATTTAAAAACACCTCTCTATTTTGTAGTTCATTTTTGTTAGAGAGTTTCTTACTGCTACGTATGCTTTCATATAATGAAATCCAAAATATGAAAGACTTGRAAAGAAACAGAATTTTGCAAAGGCTTTACTGAAGATGCACTATGGCAGGTTGTGGCCAGGTTCAACGTATGGAAGTTAGAGCTCCTGAATCTTCCTCGTACAGTTACAGACCTGATCTAAATTTTACTTCCTGTAAATAGATGATAGAGATTGTGACCTCCTTTTCATACATGGAAGAGCCCTATAAGAGTGATAAAAATTCTTGCCTGAAATGCTAGCAAAAAGCTATATACCGTATTTTCAATCCTGGATCTGAATGTTCCCGATGTCTTTGACAACAGATATGCATAAAGATTAACTTTCTTCCTATCTGAAGAACTGCTGATATAAAGTATCCCCTTTCCTGGGAGGCACACTGGCTGTCCTAGATATCAGAAAATGAACTAGTTGATTGACGGACAAGTAATACTTTTCTGACAGACACTATTTTATACAGAGAGATCTAGAAAATCATTGAAAATAGCCATTGAGACCCTATTGTAGATAAAATTGGCATAATAATCATGCTCAAAAAAATCTGTTGTGGATAAGAATAAATATTCTGTTTTCAGATATTTTTTGTGCTCTTTCATTGTATTAGTTCTCTTGATTCTGGAAGGAAGAGAGGAGGGAGGAATTAGGGAAGGGAAGGGAAGGGAAGGGAAGGGAAGGGAAGGGAAGGGAAGGGAAGGGAAGGGAAGGGAAGGGAAGGGAGGGAGAAAAGAGCAGGCTAGAACTTCCAACTGTAAGAACCAAATGAGTTAACTTATTTTAATGATATTTCTGATTCAACTTTAAAATTCCAAAAGCTTTAAAAACCTTGAAGATGATGTAGCTAGTACGACTTTCATGGAAATGTTTTGGGAAAATGAGTTAAAAGTGTCTTCGTATAATTATCTTTTTTTTTTCTTTAGTCTTTAAAACACATGCAGATGTGCAGATGTATTTTCACTGGAATTTGTAGCAGAGGGCACAAATTTGTTGTCCTTAAGACATGTGATGGGTATACTCCTAGGTCATCAATTGCAAAGCCAAGAAGTATAAACAAGTACTTTTCCCCCTTGAGTTAGATTAGTGAATACTTTGAGGAGAAGAAGTACTCAGGCATGATGGCAAATGATTCAGAGGTTCTTAAACACTGGAGACTTCCATCTAATTTCCAAAGTTTGTCACTCAGAAACTTTAATTACAATGTTAGAAAATTAGCATTTTGCATACTGTAAAATAATTCTCTACAGCACTGTATACCCTGCCATTGATCTGGTCTGTACATGTAATGATGACAGAAGAGGATATTCAATCAGAAGTGAATACTTGTGCCTTTTAGAGATATCCATGATAAGTACAGGTATCAAAGGAYTGTAAAAATAATCTTGCATAAGCAATTTTAGCACAGTGAGTAGCACACTTTAAATGGCACTACAAAATAAATGGTAACATTAAAACTGCATACAGAATTTGTAGCTTAAAAAAAAMCAGTTATGTTCCAATTTCATGGATGTAATATTTCAGTACCTTAGTAGGCCTAATTAATTATAGTGTAGTATAGCATTTTCACTTATTCAGGAAAACATCTCATGGAATTTGAAAATGAAAGACTTTGGGAAAATCTAAAGAGAAATTGCCAAATTCATCAGTCAATATATCTTAATTAAATTAAATATTCTACTGTGAATATGTGGAAGATGATAAGCTGTTTTTGCACAGTACTGTGTGCCTTCTTAAAATGTTCTTAGCATTGCAAACAGATGGAGTTTCCAATTACCTCTTGTAATAAGGTAGCAGGTAAACACCGTCTTCTAGTAATGTCCAGGAAATGTATCAAAATGGAAATGCACAGATATTCATTAATGATCTGTGACTTGTGATATTCATTAACATGGATTCAAAACATCTATGCAAAATGGTAGTTCTATTTAATATTTCACAATATTAAACACTGAAAACACTGAAAGTTGGCGGGGGAGGGATTGCCTTTTGTGCACTGCTCTAAAAAGATAACTAAATATCAAAAGAGACAACAGATAGGAAGAAAAATATATAACAACAACCTTACTCACTGCAGTGGTTAATGGGAAAATGGCCAAACAGAAGTGGAGAGAGGGTAATGAATCTGAAAGCTATGAGAAAATGAGAGACATTAAATGCTTTGACGTTGTGTAACAACTGTGGGAAGTCGAAGATCTTACTGCTGGAAATGCATACATCTGAAYTGTAATAACACTTGCACACTGCTGCAATCCATTTCCATCATATTGTTTCACTCTGCATGGTAGGATCTAGTTGTAACCTTTATTATGTTGGGTGAGGCTTCACATTAAAATACAATTATGTGTTTGTGAGCTTAGTTGCAAAAAAAAGGACCTTTTTACTGTTACTTGGAGCAGAGTGACAGACATGTAAGGGGGGATTATGTGGGAGGAAAGAGGAAATTCTTAATAATAATAATAATAATAATAATGCTATTTGAAGTATGAACAACATTTATTCTTGATTCAAAACAGCTCATCTGGATGGCAGGTGACAAAAAAGGGACCATACTGATGGGCAAACACTTTATAATGAGTTCTGCTTCCTATGTTTTGTAGTCTTTAGTATTGGCATTTCTGAATCTGCTTCTAATGACATGAAAGAACAGCTTTCTCTAAAGTATAGAAAATACATAGTAGAGGAGATTTTAAAGAATATAAGTAATTCCTAACTTTTTCTGCACACCTCTCCTGTGTCTCACACTACCTATCTTAAAATAAATGTTCGTATTATTGCATTATTATTATCATTAATGTTTTTAGAAAAGATTTGTAAGATAGAAATTGAATCTTACTTTTTTTTGAATATTAAAAAAGAAAAGCTTTTCTTAGAAATATGTATCAGAAAGCATCAATATTGTAAAGTTACAAGGTAACCATTAGAGATTTCCAGTTCCTATTCCACATTCATTTTTGAGTAAATCTATTTATTGTGGATTTATTAAGTGACTATATAGAAGTATTTAGAAATACTTCACAAAATGAGGTATATATTATCATTAAGCATATGCAGACTTATTATAGGAAAGATAGGGAGAAAATGAATCTTAGAAATATAAAGGTGTCATTATTATGGAGAGSTATGTTTTCTGATTTAGGTTTTTTCTTTGTTTTATTTTGCTTTTTGCCTCCAGTAAAAGACAGAAAAGTGATTTCTGTCATTCATTGAAATGTCAGAGTGTAAATCAAGTTATTTTTGGAGTCCTATAGAGAGTGAAGCAAATTGTTTAACTAATTGACATCAGATTTAGTCATGCTGATGTAAGAAGTCACTGATGTTAGAATTACTTGTGCAAAATTACTTTAAAAACTTAAAAAAAAAATTCAATACTTATCTTGGACATTTTTAACAAGCATAGTATGTTTGAATTTTTAAGCATGAAAAGAGTAGAAAGATTMCTGCAAATTCCCTGAAAGATAAATTTTAGCTGATAAATTTCACCTGCATTAAGCGTAGGCAGGGTGCAACAAGGTGTTCCTCACACAACTAGCTATGAGCATGTATGTGTTAAACCAGGACTTGGTGGCTTTAAGAATAAGGGGTAGATCCATCGCTCTTCTGGTCTCTGGTCTCTGTATGCTTACACTCTGACAGTGTTTTAATGTGTACATTTACTGAAATGTTGTTATAGAAAAAAAATCAATGTCAAAAAATGAGAGTTAAAATTTGCTGCTCCATAAGTAGAAATCAAAATGCTCTTTATATTTCCTTCTTTCTACATTTCCTCATTACTTGCTATATTTTTAGTGACAGTGAACAGGAAATGGGCAATTATTCACTGTGCTGTCATCATTACCATGAAATCAGACTAAATGTATTGGTTACTACATACATGCAAGATTGAATTTAGCTGCTAATATTTAATCCAAGAGAATGAAAACAAGTCTTTCCTCTTTTGGATTCCTTTTGCATAACAAACGGGAACAGAAACAAAAATGGAGGTAAATTACTTACTTTAAGAATTGCTTTTAGAAAAGGTTTTTTAACGCTTCTATGATTTCACCTACCTTTATAACAACTGAAACACGCCAAAAATTATGATGTAACCTGTAAAGAAAAAAAGGTTGGGAACTGGCATATTTTTCTCATTTTTAAAAAAGGGAACCACTTCTCCATTTTATTTTTATGTATTACTGCTAAATATTTATGATATTTATTATGATTATTTTCCCATACCCAAAAGATGCACTTTTATTTCATTGACAGCACCTCCTGAGTAAGAGCTAATTTAGACACATGTTCTTGTCTAGAACACATTTAGACATGTGAGCTAAAATACTTCCTACCTTTGGAGTTACACACCCATTATTTCTGCATATTGGATAGTGAAGTTGGGCTTAGAATGATATCCATATTAAAGAGTAAATTACAAAGATGTGATATTGATGCCTATTGATGTAAGCTTTTATTCAATACCAGACATGTTCTAGGTAGTAGTCAAACAGAGCTTTTCAGTTTCTGAGTTGAACACTGAATACTGGTTGTCTTTTTGATATAATTATTCCATGTAATTGTTTCTGTCAAGAATAAATGAAGCCTCAAAGGAAGAGCACAATTGTTACAAGCAATAGAGTCTGAGTTATGTACTAAAGTAGTTCTTTCACTGTACTTTTATCCAAAGTTGCTATTAATAGTTAGGAAGGTGACAAAAGTTGTAAGTGGCTATGCAGGAAAATATCTGCATAACTGAACTATGTGAGTGTAATTTGAAATGACTCCCTCATGCTAGGTGAATATCCTCTAAATAGTATGTTCTCCATTAATTTTGTTCAGCACAAGTGGAAGTATTTTGCAGAGGCTACACTAGGATGAGATATAAGAGTCAAGACACTCGACTCTTAAATACATACTGTTGTCCAATTACTGAAAAAAATCCCATCTTGTTTACGTTTTTTCTTGTTTTAGAATACCTCTGCATAAAGGATCACAGATCACAGACCTAAGCTTCAGTAAAAGATCTTTGAAGGGGACATGAAAAGTTTAAGCTTCTGAATTAAGATTCCAAGGTGACAGTGACAGAAATGACAAAGCAGCAACCACATGAAAATCTTGCTTTTGTAAACAGACTCTTCTCCCAGCTGTTTMGTGTAGAGATTCTTGCTCTCCAGACTGCTGAGAGCTGGTCTCCTTTCTCGGCATTAGCACCTCCAGAGCCTAACCCAAGACTGGAAGGTTTAGGTCTAGTTTTGCTTTTACCATTCCTGTTTTGTCTCCTCCATTGATAAAGCTACAGCTACACATATCTCTTCATAGTGCTAGAGAGGCCATCCCATGAACGGGAKTCTTCCCTTGGCATTTAAATATTTWAAATTTGTTATAGTGCTGTCCAATGCCTGAAGTGCAAAATCTGAGCTGAGCATCAGTGTCTGCTTTATGGCCAGTTTAAAAATGGCAGATTTCCTAAATTTAATGGTTTGCTTTTAAAGTGCTAGAATACTTGAAGAAATGGTTTCCAGAAGTAGTGTAACGCATCTCCATATTTCAGTACTTTGCCACCATGAAAACAGGAATATGTGAGAGAAATCTGAAGTTAGTGACCGTTGAGTGGGTAAAAATTAAGTATTATAAATAAAAATACCTTAATATAAGCAATGTTTGCACTATCCTTCCAAATGGTTGAGAAGTATTACCCATGCATTAAGACAGCATATCTCAGAGCTGTCCTGTCCTCACCCACTGTATAAAGTTACACATTAAGCCTTTATACTGTTATTTTATAAATATCTTCAAAATGCAATTTCATCTTTCTGTGAAATATAAATGTTATGATTTTATATGCCATATATTACATCTACAATCTGTAATCTACAATATTATCAATATAAATTAAGTATTTTAAGATGATGCAATGATCTTCCAATGGACTTTAGCTATTAAGTTTGTGATAATAAGATAATAATGATCTTGATGCAGAATTTATACCATTTCAGCTGGGAAGCAGCAACATTTAAGATTGCTGTTTCTSATTTTTAAAGCAACAGTAATACTATTTTTCTTAAGGTAGGATTACTTCGTGAGTGCCAGGGAAAAAAAGTCTGTAATTTAACATTATAATAATTTTCAAGGTGATTTGCTTTTGCAAGAAATCCTGTGTTTGCACTTTTCCCATGTTTTCCAAACATAATCACGTATTAGTTGCAATTTTCTCCGAAACATGAAACTTAATTATGTTAAGAAGAAATGCTTCTTCTTATAAAAGATGTAAAATACCACAGGTATCTAGTTTGCACTAATGCTAAGACTGGAAAGTCATTACCACTAAAAATGTCAGTTCTGATGAAGCATTTAAAAAAATTTCCAGAATCAAATTCAGAATGYCTTTACTAAGCTGTTTTATGGTGGAGTGTACCATTGGAAATGTGATGAGTCTTCATGTAAAAATGCTGATTTGAATTAGATTTAGAATATATGCCATCYTCAATTAGCCTTCCCTTCATCAAAATGATCTCACAAACGCGGAGAATGAATCTTTATTTCCTCCTTTGCACATGGGAGGTCATTTGTCAGRTTTAATATACTTCTACCTATGTCTTCCTACATGCTTTGGGTTCAAGATGGATGGCTACAGACTTCATGGAAAAAAATATCATATCGGTAAAAGCTTGGATTCTGTTTGTATTAAATGTTAGTTCTATTTCATGTTTTATCCTTTAAGTTATAGTACAATATATCAAGTAGCAGTAAAGATATTGTATAGAAGCTACATYTAGGCATACAAAATTTTGTAACACTTTCAAAAGTAATTTCTATGCTGTTCTGTAATGCTGGTTCTTCAAAATAGACACAAATTCTGTAAAACAGGGTACCCATATTCTCCATAGTTACTTGATTGGTTAGTATTACTCCTCTGAAGTTTAACATCAGAAYAATTACCTTTTACCTAAAATGCTGTCCCTACTACAATTTATTTGACTTGTTACACTTGCACAGAATACTGCAGCAGAAGGAGAAAATAATTAAGAATTAAAAATTCTTTATAAATRTTCTTGATGAGTGACAGAGCAGCAACTATCTTTAATGTTTACTAAGATAGTTTAGTGAATCCTTTTGAGAATATGGCTAAAACAAGGACTTTAGGAAAAAAATAAAATGAGAAAGTAAAATAAACAACAACAGAGAGAAAAAAAAGAAAAAATATGCTTCAGATGATAGGTTAAAAGAAGAAGAGATTACAAGAACTGTAAGTCTAAAATGTATAAGTCCGTGCTTGTGTGTGTACAACACCTAGACTAACCYGCAATAAGTGGAGATAAGTTGGATGACATGTACTAATGATATCCTTTCCACAGAAGAYAGTTGAAGTGAAGTCTTATCAAGACAGAAAAATGAGTTTATGTGGAGAATTTGCATCTTTTGTTTTTAATGGGGATACTAAAATATCAGTGTTCTTCTTCATATCAATATATATATTAACACTTTCTCCCCAATCCCAAATGCCTGATGGAAGAAAACAGATATCAGTACTATTTTCCATTTTATGAACTTGTGCTATGCATCTTAATGGTTGCATTCAGCAGCTGGATCTCAAGCAAGMCAAATGAACTGCAAGGCCAATATGAAATTAAATCATAGGTATATCTGGCTTTTTAAATGAAAGATTCTACTTCAGTTTGTGATACATCTCTCTTTCTGAAGTGATTACTGGAGAATTGATATTTAGCAAAAAAAGCATAGAATTCATATTTAAATATATGTGTAATGAACAAAATGCTACTTTGTAAATCATGCATATTGTTATTGCCTATAAAGTAAATATATAAAGAAAATCACATCCTTTCTACCCTATAGAGTAACATTTACGGTACAATTTCTTAGACAGAGGCCAGATTTGATATTTCTCTTTAGTAGCTCATTTTTAAGATTATTATACGTTTTTCCATAATGAAATATTTAAATAGCATCCAGTGCTAGGAAGTCATCTTTATTCCCACAGTCAATTGTACAATTCAGGATTAGTGTGAATGAGAAAATGTTGCTAACTGTGTGATTTATTACTGCAGATACATATAATTTAATCAGATATGCAAATATTATCATTTGTAGTGACAGTTACTTGTGAATGTAATTATCTGCAGGTATATGAATGTGATAATGGTTGCTTATAATGATGAGCAGAACCTKAAAATGTAGAGTGTGACAGAATTAAAATGAAAATAAAAATTTCCAAATTCTTTTTACAGCATGCCAAATACTTCTGAATTTTGATGTCTAGTCTAAAATCTAGTAAGTGGGATGTTTACTTCATTTTTTTCTGTTCTGCTTTTCTTTTTTTTAATTTAAAATTTAATTTTTTTATGTGTAAACATAGTTATGTGAATTTTATAATACAATAGCAATGTCCCTATTTCTTATAAAAAGACATTTAGAGACATTTTATTACTTTTTTCGTTCCATTTTTAATACTGTAAAAGCCTCTAAAGACTTCTAAACATAGCTAATATTCTTGCAAAAAWTAAATTTAAATTAAATATGTCTAATGGGTTTAAGTTTTGAGAATTTTTTAATTCTCTACGCCACGAACAAGGAATCACTGTATCTGCACAGATTGCTATGGCTGCAGTGAGAGATCCCATGATCCAAGTGATGACTAGAACTTACATCTTTGCTCTACTAAAATGAACCTTGTATTCCACTGATCGTGATGGATGATAAAGTAGTTAAGATAAGCAGTACATCTCATTTAATATATGTCTTATCACTTTGTCAAACCAAATCTGTGACCTTAAAGTTACATCKCTGAGTTAATATTTGTAATTTTTAAACATAATCGCAAACCACCTTTAAAAATCAGAATCCTAGTCTGATGGAAAGCTGGTGGAAATCAAAACCTCATTGAAATGTGGTTTTAGTAGGTTGGCTTCTTGTCTGATATGTATTAAATGGACATGACTAAATGAACTTTTGCCTCAAGTGACTCTTCTATATTACTATGACCTGTCAGAAATGCTTACAGTATAAGGCTGTGTTCAACTCTAATGTTTCTATAGGCACAGCAACTTTCTTTGTAGCCTTGCTAACACTGATGGAAAGTTGTCTTTGGAAATACTTCCAAAGRCATACATGCCTTGGTGTTCCACATTTTTTTACTCTAAAAGTTCAGAAGGATTTTGTATGAGTTTAAATTTGAGTATGTAAATAATCCCACGGTAACTCCTAAATAGTAATAAATCCCATACGACTAACTGCTAAAAAGAAACAGTCCTCGCTGTCAGGAAAGTTGTTAGGTTCAGGGGATTTTCTTCCTCTTTTCTGTGTTTGTGGCCCTGTGCTGGGGGACAACATTTTCATGTAAAAACAGACTTCTAAAATAATACTCCCATGTTTTAAATTCAGAGCGCACATTTGTCCTGYTTTGCATATTCTGTGACTACTGCTTAGGTAATTTTTGTCTCATACTTTTTCTATAATATTTGGATCTTTTAGCACATCTTCACTCTGGTATAAGGCTTACTGGTAGGAAATCAGCACCAATTCTGTGTTCAAAATCAGAAAGAAATAATGAGGACTGGAAGGCAAAATGCTGCACAAACTCCATATTATTGCACCATAATATATCCATCTTACTAAGATAATTAATCTCAATCAAATTAATTAAAATAATCATGTGGACAAAGATAAGCAGGATTTAGTGACCATTCTTGACACTGTCTCTYCTAGTTAAGCTGAGTTCCTGAAGATTATTGATGATACTGAGGCTCCTCAGGGCTGAAGCCATCACCAATGTAAATTAGAATTGTATATGCTAAATTTGGACAACATGATCTTACATACTGAATCTTCAGGCCTTTTTCTGAAGCACACAGCATCTCACCAGAGGCCGTGATAAAATAATACAGAATTYTTCTTCAGTTTCTGCATTGGGAATGTTTTCCCCCATATTAGTTTCTGTATAGCTAYTCTAGATTTCTAGATTGCCCAGAGAATTAAGGTAAGATACAGGAGAATATATTTACATACTTTCTTGAATCAAAGTTTGAATATAGCCAGTGAAGGAATGACTTCAGGAAAACTGCATATCTGAAGACATAAATATTGATTCAAGCAATAAATTGTACTGTTCTTTGTTTCAGTTTTCAGAGGGCAGTCTTCAATCATCATATTACAGATACAGGCTTTCCTTGGATAKCCTCTTTTCTCAGCTTATTGAGTAGAGCCTGAACAAGTGGATAGATAAAGAAAGGAGCCTTCAAGGCTCCTCCATGGCTTCCTCTGGAATGTGACATCTGTGCCAGAGGAGAACCTAGAATTAATTCATTCATTTGCTTTTGCTACCAAGTTTTCTGAAGACCGATTTCTCTCTTCCCACTTTTACTAGCTAACTACAAATTTTGAGGGAAATGGCCAGCCAGAATGGGCTGAACTGTCTATTATAGACATATTTGGAACATATCCAGAAAAAACCCTTCTAGATGCTTAAAAATGGAGGTTCTTCACTGCCTACATCTAAATATAGTTAGAAGTTAATCAGAAAACAAATTAAAAGGATTTACATGCTTTATGCATTGGGACGTTTGTATTTCAATGCTCCTTCAAGGCTTAGCTGATATGGGAAACTATGCTCTTCAACTTAGACATCGAAAGTCCAGCCACACTGGATTTCAAGCTGCATTTTGACACACTCATCATCAGATAAATATAAAAAGAAATGAAGGTATCTGCCTTGTGACCTATATGGCTGAACAGTAATGCACCTTTTTTTAAAAAAGGGGCATATAACAATAATAACTATCTGTAATGACTGCTAATAAAAATACATTTGTTAAAATAAAGACAGAACCTTTATAGATATTGTGAAAAGCCCATCAAGTGACAAATAAAAAAAGTCTCTGATGAACACAGAACATTTCTGTGTTTAAAGAAGGAATAAAAGGAAAAAACAAAAACAGATTATACTACTGAGGTAAATRCATTATTGACAGTATGGTGTGTTTAAATAAAGAATGCTTGATTTAACATGTGGCACACAAAAGAAGACATATTTTGCTGAAGATTAAATTATCTTAAAATGTTCATGAAGAATCGTGGTGTATTAGGTAAATTACTTCAGGCAACAATGACAGCATGAACTAGTCTGTCTAACAGTATATGTGTAGCTGAAGTTCTGTCGAACTTCATGAGGTTCCTCTCTGCCCATCATTCCAGSCTGTCTAGGTCCCTCTGAATGGCAGTGCAGCCCTCCAGTGTATCAGYCAATCCTCTCAGTTTTGCRTCATCAGTGGCGATGCTGAGAGYGCACTCTGTGCCTTCATCATGGTTCACTGATAAATACATCGAAGAAGATTGGACCCAGAACTGACCTCTGAGGACACCACTAACTACTGGCCTCCACCTAGACTGTGCCACTGATCGCAGCCTCTGAGCAGTGCCATTCAGCCTGTTCTCATTCCACCTCACAGACCTTCATGTAACCCACTTTAACTATTCTTTTTTAATACTTAAAAGATTGCTTCCTAGTTGGTTGCTAGTTTGTTATTTAAAGTAATAAAAAAGGTGAAAAAATAATTCAAAACTCAGTTTACTGTTCTTGGATTTTCAGAGTAAGATTATAAAAGGCCTTTAAAGACCCATAGAAAAGTTTCAGAAAAATGCTACTGCTTAAAACAGATTAGGCAGAATCTGTTAAAATCTTGTTAGGAGGTGTGTTTCTGGTGATTTCAAGGCTACTGTTGCCTCCATAATACACAAGAATAATATATAAAAAAAGAAATACTTGCCTTATTAGCTGTTAGTTGGTATTTTTTGAAGACAGCTGAGGCTGAATGAATCCTGAGGGGGGAAAAAAAAAAAAAAAGAAACAAATAAACACACTTAAATGCTGTTAACATTCATAGGTGATTTTTTTTTTCTTATTTAGCCGACTATGTTCTAGAATAGAATTTATGTCACTTACAGATGAGGTAGCTATCTCATAGGATATGAGTATTCTTTGCAAACAGGATTTCTTATTTGTGGTCTTATGTAAAGACACACTGGTCATAGGAGTTATGGTGAGTTCCCTGAGAAAGTGAGAAAGTTATCTATGAACCTTCTGCCTATGGCCAAACAGTAAAGCCATGAATAAAATAAAAACAACAAGAGTTTTTTAAAAGACTACATTATTTTTGCAGAGTATACCTAAAAAAAAATGCATGAATTGCAACCCAAAGTAGTTCTCCACATAAGAAACCTGTTACACTAAGGTTGTAGAGATTACTGAGATCATATTCAGATCTCTACTGTGACAATATTAAATTCTGTGCCATTCTGCTGGACGGTGGAATTGCTCAGTGTAGGCTTGGTCTCTGCTAGTGGATCTAGTGGCAATATGCCTGAGCTCTTGGTTAAGAAGTGTATTAAGTGTGTTCTTATTCTTTTCTCTCTTTGCACTTCTCTTTGCACTGAAATACACAGAAATGTGCATCTGAAATGAGATACAAGACTGTACAGGAAGAGAGGAACCCAGATGCCTGGGAATCAGAAGCTCAGAGTATGCCACAGCATTGACTCACTGCAGTACGGAGGAAGCTGCTTTATTCCTCTGATGAAGTTTACAGTCTTACGAAGTTTGAATATGACTTTAGCTATAGAAGTACATTTTACCTGTATATTTATCTGTGATACTTCATCAATAAAATAAGTACCACATTAAAAAATTGCCCTAGAAGAAATATTTTTCACCTTTGTGATTTAAATTGATTGGGAAAGATGCTGAAGGGAACAGAGGCAGAGCCCACATCACTTCTAAATAATATTGCTTGAACTTATCCTAACATT
Source organism: Eudromia elegans (assembly GCA_003342815.1). Taxonomy (NCBI): domain Eukaryota; kingdom Metazoa; phylum Chordata; class Aves; order Tinamiformes; family Tinamidae; genus Eudromia; species Eudromia elegans. The sequence continues at coordinate 852,759 of PTEX01000121.1, forward strand.
CTTATTTGCAAAGAAAACCTTAAAGATGCTATGATCAGTGAGAAGATGCATGTCAACTTTCAAACAAAAGTCTTGAAGGATATTTATCATCAAGAATATCTCTGAAAACATGATGACAAAGCATTACCACAGTTGACATTTAATAATGGTATTAGTTAGCTTCAGATTTACTGTTACCTCTGTGCCAAGGAAAGAGAATTGCAAGTCCAATATCTGCAGTTATTTAAGAGTTCAATATAGAGCTCGTGGTAAGATGGAAAGGTCTAGACTTCCAGGCCTGTACCTGTGTGAGTGATGATATCAACTTTCAATTTTGTGTAAAGCATTCATCTGAATTGTAGAGTGTTACAATCATAATATCTAGGATCTTAAGCAAATACTGTTGTTCTCTACATTTTGTTTTGCCTACCTATCTGTACTGCAATATCCATATTAACAATTTTAATGTAATAACATATTTTATAAAACCTCTAGTACTCGGATAATTCACAACTTGTAGATGTAATACTTACCACATGGCAGCCATTCTGATCATCTCTGAYCACTCATACTCTGACCACTCATGACCACCTGATATCATACTATGCTCTCTTAGCTGGAAGACAAATTAGAGAAGTTGGGATGGGATTATGTTGAAGACTGCCTGTCATATACCAGGTTCTCCACTCATTTGGTTAAAACTGTCCTCTTGTACCCAGACCAGAACTAGATGTCTTTAGCTCCTGGATAACTCCCACTTGGAGGAGATAAAGTAAATTATTCTTCAAACAAAGAAATAAAGAAACAAACAAAAAAGAATATATTTTATAAATGCATTTATTCAAATTATAATAGTAAAGAATTCCCAAAAGATTTGAGCTGAATAAATATTTTCATATTTAAGAACAATGCATTTGCAGGCAAGGATTCTTTTGCTCTTTTTTCTCAAATGAATTACATATTGGAAACTTTAAGCTTTTACAACATCTATTAAAAAAAGTCTCCACCCAGACATTTCATAGTGGCTTTATCTCCTTCCATTTTTACCTGTTACTCAATATAATTTCATTATGTCTGTAATGATAAGGTTGAAAAAAATAACCTTTATGATACCAGATGGATTCTAATTCTCAAAAATCTCTGGTGATGGCACATTCATATTGACATTTATACTGACTCCATTTATGACAGACTGAAGGTGATGAACGGGCCCATGCAAGAGGTCACCTTGTGTCAAAGCTGGTATACAGTCTGTCAAACACAGTGAATATAAGGCTGCTAATGAGGAATTAACTAGACAGAATGTGGCCATTTTACTGTTTTCATGCAATCCAAACCTGTTAAACAATGCTAATCAGGTGTTTATTAAGTGAAACCATTATGCCAAACTTGCTACAGAYCCTACCATATGTCAAAGAGGTTGTAAAGTAGTATTCATCAGATTTAAAGCTGATTAATAAGAGTCATTTAATGGTGAACCTTTCTTTTCTTAGCCTCCAGCTAAGCATACGCACCAAGGTTAAACTAACACCTACATGGCTTTAAAAGTAAAGTTTCAATTAAAAAGAATGAAAATCTTTAACTCTTCCATGAAAATTYCAGTAGTTAAAAAGTTTTCATTAAGAGGAAGCTTATGTTATGTTATATTGTTTTATTTTATTTTAATTTATTTTATTTTATTTTCAGACAAAAACATATCAAGAGGTAGTGTAAAATAAAGATTTAATTAGACGATTAAATATATTTCAAGATACAGGAATACCATTAATGTTTGAAAATATTAAACACAATAAACATCACGTTATGGCTCAAATCCATTATCTATCTTTCCTATATTTGTTTTTTAGGTGTTACTGCAGCAAAATGAAGACTATAGAAATCTTGATTATAGACAAAACAGAAAGTTGGTGAAATATTAGGCAAAAGTGGAACACAACTTTTAAAAATATCTGCTAGGTCCAAGTCAGGCAGCAGTAAGGTAAAGATATTGAGGTAGGTGTCAATATCCATGGCATAATGAATTGTTAAAAAATATGAAGAGAGGGCTAAAATACATGCTATATATTCAGATAATCTGGAGATGACAGCTGACATGTATTTTCAGTAAATAGTTACTAAATCTACACTGATGATATTTTAAACCTGGTTTTATAAGTAAGAAGAACATTACAGAGGTACTAATCATAAAACCTGTATTCACATATTAGTCAACTATTTACTAGGTTTAAATTAAACAGCGGGTAAAAAAAAAAAAAAAGACAGATTTGTAATTAATATTCCAATTTCCAAAATGCAAATGGAGAAACACACAGGACTAGAAGACACATAGACAAAACAGCGAAGYAGAGGTGGTGAAGTCTCTAAATCATAAGAAAAAGACTGCAGGGAAGGCTTCTAGATATAACCAGATGGTAAACCACCTCCAAAGTGAAATTTAAAGGAACTTTGGACAGCCTACAAAAAATAGAAAACAAGATTGATCAATAAAGAAAAAAAAAAGGCATTTCAGATATCAAGAAATAGAGGAATAAGAAGAATTGCTTAAAGGTAAACTGAGTTAGAGTTTGAAAAACAAATGTGTAAGAAAAGACAATATGGAAAACATTTCATCACTTTCCCACCCTCACTAGTGAACGTGAGTTACAGTTAAAAGTTAATTGAAGTACAATGAAAAAACAAACAAAACAACAACTACAAAAAAAAACCCCACTTCTCATCTTAGAGGAAAATGGTCAGACACGTCCAGTGAGGAGGCAGAGGCTGAGCTGCTGGTGTGGAAAGTGGATATGTATGCATGCCAARTCTACCTGGGCACAAGCCAGTCTCCAAGAGGCTCCCTTACACTWTCAAGCCAGAAATACAGTAAGAGTCAGCATGACATCCAAAACTCAACAGTGAAGCACAGCATCCTTCCTGAGATGAGATAGAAACAATGAGCTTTTAAAGTACTGGGCTGAAGACAGTCTGACATATACTTTGGCATACATTTAATTGGAATAAAAGCTAAAAGCTTTCTAATGAAATGTGCCAATAGTATAAAGCTGCGAAATATTGCCAATAGTTGATGAGAATATCATATAGAAGGGAGTAATGACAAATCAGACTGGAGTGATAGGGAATGAAAGAGTTCAAAGTACTTAGGGACTAACAGTACRAATGACTGTTATAAACTGTGTGCTCATCAAAAGACAAATGCTGGAGGAAAATAGTTAGCTTCACTTAAAAAAAGGGTAAGAGGCTGGACAGTGAGGAGCTATGGTATTTTTAGCTCAGTCCAGAGGCTGTTCTCTGGAATATCACAGAATAAGACTGGTCCCCATGTTATGTATCTCTTTAGTACTATCATAGTAGTACTCTCAGACTCCTGTCCTTTACACCTTCAACCCATGTCTCAGGCATGCAACATGACKTTGGTAGTACACTTTAAAATCACCCTGGGATGAAAAAAATACCAAGAAAGAAAAAAGACACATGCAGAGGGATCAGAAAGAGCAGGCAGTGTGTGCAGACCCAATCCAATCCTGCCCTTACCCTGGACATAGATGTTGACCTCTTGCAGCACATGCTTTTACTGCTGCAAGCATAGCCRTAAATATCTAGCTGCATTAACTAAGGTAAGCTTATGATGCATCCAATTAAGATAGAGAAACATTCTATTCATATATGGTAATAGTGAGAGTTCTTCTGGAATACTATGTGTAGCCCAAGTTTCTTTCATAAAAAAATCTTCAGACAAGTATTATCAGGGTACCTGACAAAACTRTTCCAGGGAAAAAAAAGTAAGAGATTGTCTTGTTTAGTCTAACAAAATGAATACTGGAAAAAAAAAAAGTATGATAATTCTGTATATGGAAGCTAATGGAGGTGGACACAAGGGTGGRAAAAAGAAGTTATCCAAGCTAAAGACTGTGCCCTGAATCAGGGAAATATTTTTAGGAAAGTTAGGAAAATATTTTTAGCCATCAGAGGTAGTACAATCTTCCAATAGCAGCAGAGGGTAGCAAAGCACCAACTGATTTTAATRTAAGAGTTGCATCAGTTTATAAATGGGCTTATGTGATGTGATGCCTATAACAGCAGAAGAATGGGCTCAGTAACCCAGAGGTCATTTCTAATTCTATGTTATGTCTTCTATGCCATTTTATAAGGCTTTGTTAATCAGATTTTTCTCTTCCATTGTTAAGTAGATATTTGTCAACTTAAATATCTATAATGATTGCATTTTGTTGTCAATTCAGAATAGATAAAAAACTATTAGCATACCACACATTTTCCCTATGTGCAGTTTCATAGTAGATAATCAGCAATAAATTTATGCCAGTGGTTTTTTTTAATGTTTATTTTGCCTTGAGCTAGACAGTACATCACTGCGCATTTAAGTGCGTAATATTTAAATTGATGTAATATTTACATCAATAAAAAAATAAAAAGGAGGTTAAGTCATAGATTAAAGGCAGCTTATGCTAGCTAATCTAAAGGAAGAAAACTAACCAGTATCATAAATCTTTCTTTCTTTTTTTTCTTCTTTTTTTCTTTTTTTTCTTTTCAAAAATAAAGTACTACAGTATTACTCTAGCTATTTCAAAGTAATAATATTTATCAAACTAAAATCCTGTAAATTCAGTATCTCTTTTTTATGTAGTTTTTGCACAAGCACTTCCATCAAGATCAGAACTCAAGAACGTATAAACAAATGCCTGAAAGTTCTGTTATCTCTTAAGCTTATCTCTCTCTTAAGCAGATCTGAGTAAAGATAGTGTCAAAAAAATAATTTCCATATACTTAAAATGTCATAAACTACCACTGTCTCCTGTATTGTAGATGTTGAAAAATGGGCTAAAACTCCAAAATACCCCTTCCTCCTGCTCAGATTGTCTCCTCATATTTAATTAATCTTTAATTTTACCTTCTTAAGAAAACTGTCAGCTTAGTGTGGACATAGGACATCGTCTAAGAAGGCACAAGGTAAGTGTCTGAAGCCTGCAAGTAGAGAACTGCACCCACAGCTCTCAAGTTCTAAGTGAATGTTCCTATATAAAACCTGATGAAAGATGGACTTCACAGTATTACTCCATACCATAATAAGGTAGAAACTGCTTAGTCACTTTGTGGAAGACAAACTTGCATCTATCAAACTGACTGTATGACATAGAGAAAAGTAGTAAGTGATAAGCCCAAGATTTTGAACTCTGAAGATGAACAGGAGATGAGCTGAAACACAATAGGAAAAAGAGGGAACTTCTGAAGGGCCTTTCAGCCTTCTGGGGTCTCTAGGGTAAAAAAAAGCTTTAGTCTTTAGGACAGTAGCATGTGAATCCATTTTTGCATTTAGGCAATGTTCTACAGCTTTTGCTGATTTTAGTGTAACTCAGTAGCTGAGAATCTGAATTTTTTTTTTTTAATAACATATCAGTCTACATCATATAAGCATTTTTTTTAGGTGCATTTTTTGGGTACATGTGTCATGACATCTCCTTATTTTAATCTTTACTGTACATTATATTTTTAAATTAAGTCTGGTAAGTATGACATGCAYTTGTTTATTCACAGACCAACAGAAAAGAAAAATGCATGAACAAAGATTACACAGAGTAAAAACTGAAAAATTGCTTCCACCTTTTTCTTAAGAGCAGCAGTCAACACTGCTAGGTTAGAAGAAGAGATCCGGACAATACTACCGAGTAAGCAAATCCATGMCCCACTGGGTTGGGTTGTATCAGGAGGAGCAAAACTAGGCAAACAGCTGCTGCATGCAAGCTGATGCACTTTGTGATATGTTGTGGTTGTTATGTTTAAAGACCTGAAACATGAGATATGACCACACAACAGCTRAAGCTGATAGAGGTGGATAGACAGTTTTTCCTCACAGAAGCTTTTTTATCTGTCTGTACCATTAATTGTTCGCCTGTAACCCCCATCTTGGAAAAGCAGAAGGAATAATTGTTTATTGACAKATTTACTGGGTTTTTACACAATTGCATTTTTATTTATTTATTTAATTTTTATAATTATATCAACCATTAAATGACATAATCTCTAGATCAGAACTTTCTGAAGAAATAGTCCTTTAATTCTAAAATGAGTTCCTTAATCTATAGTGAAGGAGAAATGACAAGTTCTCTGAGATTTAGGGATACATGTGCCCCAGGACTGGAATTTGCCTCAGTTCCAAAAACTTGTCTAAAGCAAATCCAGAAATGTTAGACAGTGAGGCCATAAGTTAGTACAACTTATAAATGAGCATTCATATTTTCAAAGATCTGTACAAATATTGAGACAATAATCAGAATGCAATTTATAGCTCATATATATTTTGTTTCTTAATATGAGTAGAATCATTTAAGTGGAATACCATCAACTTGTATGATTTAACATTTCAGCTATTTCTGAAAATTGGTAAAGAAATTTATGGTAATTTCTAATGAAGAAAATAAGACACAGTTATGAACAAGTAATCTATGGTCAGTGAAAAAATTCACCTATTTTTACTACTTAAGTATAATAGTTATACCACGATAGAAGCAAACCATGAGAGAATTTMATTGCCAGAAATTAGCAAGCAGCATAAACCAATGTGCAGTGCAGTGCACTCATCTACAGTCTTTCATGTTTGCCACAGAAAAAAAAAAAAAAGACACTTCACAATTTTTTATTTAATTTACATTTTCTGAAAAGGCATCTCATAGTGTGGTTATTGATAGAGATAATAAATGTTTTTTTTAAAAAAAAATTGGATTGTAGCCAAATCCATCAAGTTCCTCTTGGAAAAGCTAACTTCCCATAGTCCATCCCTGATGACAGTGCCTTGAATATCTTTAACTTTTCCATCAGAACCATTTAGTGTTACTATTGCTTCTCCACAGCTTGAACATCACTACCATTGTCAGAACCAGGCAAACAAATTTATGATGATGTTCCTGGGAATAAGGAACTAATGCAAAGGGGATTTCTCTGTAGTTCTTCATTAACATTTTATTCATTACAACAAGGGAGTTATAAGAGTTTCCTTTTACGCAAATTAGGTCACAGGATAAAAAATACACAGCATGGAAACACAGTGTATTACTACATAGAACAAAAGATCTGGTTAATAAATTATGATAATGGAATTAGTCTACTGCTAATGCTGAAAGGCACATTTAAATATTGTGAAATCTACTTAGAGAAGGAAAAGCTCTTGCATGTATTTATAAATTGTTTTTCTCCTTTGTGCCTCAGTTTCTGTATTTTTATATATATTATTGCCCTCTGAGAAAATGTACATATCCTTCTTTAAACATTTGTTTTCGTTTTTTAGAGGCAAAAGAACAGTTTGAGTGGGTCGAAGATGAAGTTGTACTCTACTGTTCAAGGGAACATGTTAACTGCAAAGTCAGTGCAGATCGGTTAAAGCAGATTCATCCTGGAGATGGAAGGTGTGATCATGGACAGTGAAAATAAATAAACCTATTCAAAGAAATATTATTTAAATATGCTTAGACACTGATACAGAATGGTAACTATTAAGGAAACACATGCTACTTTACCTAAATATCTATTATCAGCACAGTTATTTATTTATATTTAATTTTTTAGATTTCTTAGGTGTTTTGATTTTATTTTTGACTTATTTCTAAGATATCTTTAAATAAAATGGGCTAAATTCAGACCTGTTTTAAATCACCTAACTCTATTAAGCTAATTAATTTGCAACTAGCTCATTAATTCAGTGATTACCTTCAGTTTATTCATTACATTCATTTAACTCCTTTTCGCCCATTTATGCAAGGTCTGAATATACCCAAAGGACAGCAATACAAAGATTCTTACCAACTTGTTTGACAAAAAAAAATAAAGAAAGATTCACCACCTCCTCCAAAAACAGTTAATTTTAACCATCATTCTGGTATTGTCACTACCCTTGCCAGCTCAGGGCATTCTTTTTGTCTAAAGAGAAATCAAGTATACAGAAGCATTTCAGTAGGCTATTTTTTTCACAGAATATATATATATTTTATAATTGCAATTTCCATTTTGTTGCTGAAAACGTTATGATTAAAAGTAGACAGAAGGAAAAGCAATCTATCAATAACACCCATAAATTAGCTTAGTTAAAAAAAATACAAGATATGTATAATATATGTGGATTAATTTATTCCCAATCCTTTTAAAGATATATTTTTAAATATAAACAGAAGAGGAATTTTTAGCAGTTTCAATTCCAAAGTGTCTTCTAATATATATATATATATATGTTTAAATAATTACACATCTTTCAAGTGAGACACTGATCATGATATTGTATACCACATAATTTCACCTTTTTTTCTTTAAAATCATTGGTTACTTCCTCAAGTCAAGTACTGTGCTACATATGTAGAAGGATCTACATATCTCCTGACATCTTATTTGCTAAGTATGAAAATATAAATTKTTAAGTCTTAAATCTTGTTTTTCAGCGTTTTCTTAGGTACTTTTGTCCAGATCCTGCAAAGTGCCACTGTGTAGAGGTACTGGCATCAGTGCTGCTTGGGCACGATCTGGTAAAATACCACATGGTTTAAGAGAGAGCATAGATACCTTAATCTGGCCTTCAAGCCAAGAAACACCTGGTCATTTCCATTAAACCATTTCCACTTAAAACTAGCTCACAAGGAAACAAATCAAAAAGAAAATATTGTCATGTACACCATAACATAGGTTTATCAAAGTCTATTACTACTGAGCACTAGAAAAGTACCTGTTTAATAAGCTGACCAACAAAGTCCCATCCAGCAGGTGCCCAAGAGCAGGATTATAACACCACAATTGCAGCACAGACTGCAGCTGACAGGGAGGATRTTTCCAAAGAGAGGAAAGAGTTCATCTGTATACTAAGAGTTAAATATTAACGTATTAGCCTTGTGCTCACTCCAGAATGCAGACATGAATCAAATCAGCAAACTTCAACATCTTTGGAGTGGCAGTAGGTACTTAAATTCTGCCCCAAAACATTCTTGGCACAAAGGTAATTCCTAAACATGAATGTTGCCGTTTAGCTGGTTGCCATTTAGGTTGACTTTTCAGTGACTCAGTTTAGTTGCAAATACCATCTGTCCTCTATTTGCAAATTTAAACCTTTGGTAACCATTTATAAAACTCCTTTTCAACAGAAAATTTGGAAATTTAAAAATATTTGATTTTTTTTTAAATCAACACTTTTTTCCAATATAATCTAGTTTAATATTGGCGATAAATACATGTGCCTAGAAGCATTCATTTTTAGCCAATAAGGCTAAAATATATGGCAGGGCCAACATCCTAATTATTAAATTCTTTTTTGTTCTAAAACACAGATGTCAAATGTCCAAAAAACTGTTAAAAAAGGTCCATGACCTATGCTGACACTCAGAGAGCTGTATGSCATTATGTCAGCAGGTTAGAAATCCCTAGATTGCATAGGTGACAAGTACCCAATAGAAATACTAGAGAGGGCAAAGTGGGAAAATGCTTCTCTCAATCTTCCCACAAAGTGGGAAATTCATGTGGTGAATGTGCTCAGAGATGGCATCCTGGGCTGCAGTAACTATTAGATGATCCAGAGGAAGACTGGTAAGAGAAGCAGTATAATCTGATCTCTGAACTTCAGRAAAGCAGACTTCACCTTGTTTAAGAAAGTGCTAGGCTATTTCCTAGGAAGCTGCTGTGAAGGAGGAGAAAAGCAACAAGGAGAGCAAATKGATTTTGAAAGAAAATCCTGGATGAAAGATTGGGAATTTTGGCAGAAGGCCCAACTGTCTAAGGAGCTGCTCAGCAAACACAATGCAGCACAAAGAAAGGTTATCTRGAGCAGGTGTGGAATTTCCACCCTTGCAGCCAGACAGATCTAGAGCTGCCCTGTTGTAGTTTTGGGTGTAATCCTGCTTCAAGCTTCCAGCTGGATTACAGATAACCTGAGGTACCTTCAAASTAACTTTTCTATGGTCTACAGAGTCTATGAAAAACATATTGGGTATTATTGATTGTTATTTGGCATCATCACAAACCTGGATACGTTTTTTCAGACAATTTATCAGAGAAAAGAAAAAAATAAAATTGGGGGCCTAATAATGATCTCTGGTACTATTTAATATACTGGCATAGGTATAGTGTTTATGTATCTTCAAATTTTYTCTTTTAGCACCTACTATTTGTTAGAACATGCTACATGAGATGAAGGTGAATTTGCAGTTATTACCTCAAAATGCATACAAATATTTGTAGGTAATTGAATCAATAGGGAAAATTTAAATGATGGAATATTCAGGAATGACATAAGTGATACTCAGAATCAAAAGTATGGTATCTAGCCTTGACCAAGAGTGGGAGAATCTACTGGTTAGTATAGAAAACAAYGATTGAGCCTAATCTTGATTTCTCTTTCAATATAATAAAGCACAGATTAACTCTTCCTGAAWAAAAAACAATAGAAATAACAGCAGTAGAATTAAGTTTCATATTTTTGTTTCTACGTCTGATAAAAATTTATCACTCAAACCCAGCCTCTCAAAGGTATTTAAGCCCCTTACTGTAGCTGACATTAATGAGTTAAGTGCCTATGTACCTTTGACAATTTGTTTTAATTAGTTCCTCTGCAGTAATCTACCATCCTCAGATGAAGGACATTTAATTAATGAAAACTATTTATCAATATATACATTTTTTATATATATATATATATATATATAGTCTGTTTGTTGACAAAATGATCCATTTTGTGTCTGACAAAGAACTGCAACTTGTAGATCTAGTGGTATTTCAGTGTTTTAACTTACTTTATAAAAAGAATACTTTATTCAAAACCACCTAATTTAATAGACTTTTTGTGTTATTTTATTACTCCTTTTTGCAGACTATCTGTATTTTTAGTTTATGGTCATTGATTTTATGAGCTTCCTGATTTCTAGCTAGATAAAGCTGTTGCGAAGTTCTGTATGCTTATAACTGTATTTTACACTGCAGTGATCTTTAAGGATAAAATTAATTGCAATCAATTTGCTGCACGCAAAACAATAAAACATTACTTCTATACTACCGAGAAAAGTAGTCACATGAAACATTTTTTCTCATGTGTCCTTCCCTGTTACCAATTCCATGTTYTCCTGCCTTCTAAATCAATGTATATAGCATTAGTAAAGAAAGAGTAGTAATATTATCTGCATGTATTTTTAGCCACTTGATATTTTCTAGAAGCCAATATGTTTGATAAAGCTACCACTTGCTAGGAAATTTATAATCCTGAATATAAGTGTTCAGTGTAYCACTGTATATTCTACCAAATGCTAAAGCTCCGCAGGTCCAACTTCACATACGAAGTATTTTGGTTTCTGTTTGCTTGCTTTTTAATGGGTATCCTCTTAATTTTAGTGGTGCTCCTTCTTTTAGATGTAAGCAAAAATAAAAGGCTTTATACTAGAAAAAAAAATTAAATCTTCTTTTCTCTTTTCATTGAAACTAGAAATTCTGCAAACCCTCTTCAGACATCCAGACTTTGACATCAGCAAGAAGACTGATCCATTTACTTTTTATGCTTTGTTTTTTTTAACTAAACTAAAGCATTTCTTCTGTTTCAAGTCTTAAATATGTGTAGTTCATTCAGATATTTGAATCTAGAACTCCAGTTAGCATCAATATGATATTTTTCATCTATAGCTTAGAAAGCAGTATTTCCTAGATTTCTTTTCCTAATAGTTATGTAAAGTATATAATCTGCTCAGCTGGATGAAACTTTTCCAGATATAGCACTGGCTGGGAATATTTTGCAATTAATTTTGAATATGTTGTTTACACAACTAAGAGTAGGAAGTCTAAAACTCCAGGCTATTTCTAAATGAAGACAGACGAGTGGATCAAAAGCTTCATTAACACTATTGAATTAATGAGGATTTAGCAACCTAATTCACTAACAGGTACCTCAACTCCTAGTAATACAGGTCTTTGGAATTTTTGAAGTCATCAAATTCATCTTCCTTAACTGAAGCAAGAATATGTGTATGCTGATATTTGTTTAATTAATATATTATTCTCCACCTTAAAAAAAAAAAAAATCACTGTTTCCAACTGATCTCTTCCAGTTCTTAACTATTAGCACTTCAGAATACTAGGTTTTAAGAATGCATAGCATACATATAGGTTATTAAGTGTGGAACAGTGGTTAATGGAGATTTTATCCTCTGTATTATATAAATAATTTTTTTTTTTTTTGTAAATTAACATCTACCATTATTATTCTGTTAAATCATCAATAGTAATACTGTTGAGGTTAATGGAGATTTTAATGTTAACTCTACTGACTATATTGCCTGAATAAAACTAGTTGGGAAATCAACATCTACCTTTTGCTTTTCACATAATCATCAATAATAATAATGTATTTAAATAGAAGAGAAAAATAAAAATCCACTTCAAGAATCAATAATGCTGGTAATGATGTATGTAATAGAATATGGCTAGCTTTGACCCTCAGAGCTCTGCACAAGCAACTTATTCTGATTAGTAAACCGAACAAAACATAATGTGGAAAATATATAGACAATAGTAACCCTAATGTTAACATGTCCAATAATATATGGAATTTGATTCCATCAGAGGGTTTTGCTGATACCATAAACTATCTTCAAGACTGAATTATAATCTCAGTACTTGATGAAAGGAATGATAATTTATTACAACAGTGTCTCCTGTTGCTCTTGAATGTAAGGTCGTGTTTCTGCTTCAAGCTTGATTTTTAGCTTCCTTTTCTCACTTGCAAATATTATGTTTAACTGGATTTCACAATTATCATAATTATCACTGAAGATCAATTTGTTATATATTAAATATGCTTTAAACTGTTCTTTGTATTGCATAATAAATATGGTTTAGACTATGTTTTGTATTATCAAGCAAATGTGCAAAAAGATACAAATCTTTGCAATGTTTTTCTGAAAAGGGTTTTTTGTCTTTGTTATGTAAGACAAAAATCAATAACAGGCTTATATAAAAAGATTCAAATTAAAAGTTTCATTTTCTAAACTGAGGCCACTTTACAGGGTATCATATATTTCTAGTTTAGTCCTGTGTCTTTCCCTACTCTTGCTATTAAGGCAGTTACATTTAGATGCCTGTTCTTTTCTCACTCATTGTAATTATTTCTACTAGTTTATTTAAAGCTGTACTTGCCCATAGCCATTATGAAGATATCTATCTAAAGATCTTATATCTACCTGATAGTAGATATCTTCATATAGACTCTTCAGACTCTGAAATACAGATATTAATCCAGATATACAAATAAACAAAAWTATAGACATAGAGTAATACAGGTATAAATAAAAATATCTTTGTATTTTTATTGCAGTCAGCACTGGCAGATGGTTTGTAATGAAGAATGTTTGTCCCAAAAGATTTATTTGATATAAAAWAAATAATCGCATTCAAATATACAGGTAGGATCATGATCTCTATTATTTGCAAAATTCAAGTTGTGAAAAGAACTAACTCAAGGTCCTCCAAAATAATACTCATAGATTTACCCCCTGAAGTTCTCTAAATTTTGGTGTTCAGGAATATGGAGCTTTTTTATTAGGATACAAAAAGCTCCATATTCCTGAACACCAAAATATTACTAATTTCTTCATTTCTTCTTTTACAAAACCACTGCTCTTCCCATACTCTTAATTAGAAATACAAAGATTAACAAATGATGATTATTTTTTGTACTCTTTAAACAGTTTCTTAATCCAGCAATGATTTCTTAGCTGCTATTGCTATTAAAATCGCAAATGCTCTGAAGAATATATTCTGACTCATTATAACAAATAGCCTTAACCTTAGAACTGGTCCTACGACTGTGCTATAAAACATAAATGTTATTCMCTCATCTTAAACATACACACATTCACATATCCACAGTACAATGAGAGACAGGAATTTAGGTGTTACCTGAGATAACTATCTATTTCAACACAAACACCTGAGATGCTGGGGAGGTAGCACGTTCAACAGAAAGACTGATGAAAAAGTATAATCTAGCGGTTACTTTTTCTCTCCCTCTATCTCCACTCTCTGCACTGAATAATGCTGATCAGCTATACTATTAAGAGCTGTTTTCTTTCTGTCTACCTTAGGGACAGTTGAAAATTTGAGCTGTGCCTATGAGAAAACACATTAGCTATTATTTTCTTTTCTTATCGTATTTTTTTTATTTTTTTGCTTGCTTGTTTTTTTCTTTTCTATCCTGTGGCATTATTTTCCTCTCAGGGCAAAGTATGTGTCATGAGTACCAAACACAGAAAGTATATAAAATAGTAAGTCACTATTCAGCATGCATAAATTCTGTATCTCAGATTTTTAGCTGACATAATTCTGTAACTTATTTCAGGATGATAAGGAACACAAGCAGAACATGAAATATGAAATGCAGTATGCTAGTTCATAAAGGCAGAATGCCATTAGAAACTCTCATATAGCTCTGAATGTGCTAGGTAGAGAACTTGAAAGGAAGATTTTTCACAAATGAATCTTTATTTTCCTAACTAATTAATAAACATCATGCTGTGAATAACTGGTGATAATGTTCTAATAAGAAAAATCAATAAATTTACACACAGGGTCACTGTAATTGATGCTGCAGAATAGAAAAATGTATTTTCCATTGATCCTTTAGAAATCTTCGAACTAAAAAGGAGAGGAAAGAAAGCCAATTACTGTAGTATGCCTCTGAAAATGGTAAGATTAAAACAAGCTAATTATGTGTTCTTGAATAACTACAATTTTTGATGAAAGTAAGCAGAATAAGGGCATCCTGTGTCTCCAGTACAGAGGTATTACTTTTTACTAATTAAAATATAGTAATTTTACATTTAATGTCTCTTAACAAATAGGCAAAAAAAAAATTAGGAAAATAAAACTTAAAAATCTCCCAGGATAAAATCTTTTGATATTGCTGTGAAAAGAGGATTAAGCTAAAAAATTAAGCAAGCTGCTGGAGAAGCTGGAGCTCAATGAGTTTTCATACATGAATAAACAACATTTATAATGCAGCAAGACAGTCACCACACAAATAAAATCCTGGCAAAGTTTCTCCACTGATTTTAAATTTCCATCCTGAGTAACCATTATTCCCTTAAGTGATTCGTGCATAACACCATATATGCAGAACCATGATGCTTTTCACTGCAGGTTTACATACACTGTTTGGAATAGAGCTGCAATCATTTACATGTGAATAAAAAAATGGATACTCAGGATGGAAAGTCATCAGCATCTACTGCTCATTTTAATCTCATGATCAAAATGGAGACATTGCATGAGAGGTTTTCCTTTTAAAGATGAAATAAGTACTTATTTCTCTAAAACTATTAGAATCTGTTTAAAAGTCTTGATGTGACTAGGTTTCTTATACACTATTGTAGCTTCTTTGCTACAATAGGAAAAATCCAAACTACTGATATATAGGGAGAAACAATTATTCAGTACCTCTAGAATGCACACATTATTCTCTAGACACCATTTCTATTGAAGGTCTACTATTTTAAACACCAGATTTAATCTTATCCTTCACTTAAAGACAATCTGTCTTGGACCTGCATGGCTCAAAACTGTAACTTCACCATATGGACTACTCCTATTAAGCTTATGGAAAACCTTTCACAGTTTCTTGACTCAGTTACTTCTCTTCAATATTGTACATTTCATCCATTCTGACTCTGTATTTGCCRCGTTACTCAGTGTCTTCTGAAGTCACCATTTTGCTGACATATTCTCAAGCCAATATTCCAATCAAGGTCTGGATTCCTCAGCATTCTCCAACTAATCATGGCTGACACTGAGAAGGTAAAAGTTGTTACCTTTAACATATATTTTGCACTTAAAAGTCAATGAATTAAAATGAAGGGGTTTTAGGCCTACCTTTGGACTTCCATTTCACTGAAATATCTGTTTACTTCCCAGATGACCAGCTATGTATAGTCCTTAATTAAGACACATATAAAATCGGTATATTTGGATCAGGAATTTTGCACAACTACTTACTACTATAATTATCCAATATCAACTTTTGCCATAAGCTATTTTCTGTCATTCATTCCCTTGTAACCCATATCATTACATTTCAATGTGGTGGGATATGGAGGCCTGAACTAGTAGTGTCCGTTGATGTCTGACYCATTTCAAATTCCCCTTTTAGTATCAGAAAATCACACACTGATGGTTCTAGCTCTTCTCCATTGACTAAGAAGAAATCCAGGATTCATCAGCTCATAGCTGCATGTTTCACATAAGGTGCTTAAGTCAGGGTACGTGAATTCCTCCATGGGTAGCTTGTGTAGCACAAGTAAGCTGTACGGTCCCAGGCTGATATTCACAAGAACCAGTCAATAGTAAATGTCAAAGGCAAATAACAGCACTGTGGAAAAGCAGTTTTAAAACTCTAAATTTTACTGTAGTCTTGTAAACGTAGATTTTGTTTAGGACTTTCTCAGTCACATACTTACCAGAGAGAGAGAACTGAGCTAAAAGTTAAAACAGATGTAAGAAGCTACATTTTGCCCCAGGCATGCTTTCACTTATTTCAGTTTGTTAGTATTCAGTTCAGTGAGCTTGTTTAAGTTTAACATTTCAATTAGTTGTATAACTACCTAAAAAAGAAGTATCATACAAAGTTGTTTGTGTTTTAAGGGATCCTAATGCTGGTTCACGACATGGAAAGTACTTACTCATGCTGTTCAAACATGTTTGATCAAAGCTTGAGGACTTTACCCCAGGGGCAGGTTCCAGGAGGAATGCAGGAGATTCACTTAGCTGCCATTGCATAGCACCTGGCAAGGAAGGAGGGAATCATAGGCACTAAGCGCTGCTAGKACCTGAACGAATCGGGCTCTCCAAGCCCCTTGTGGCAGCGTCTGTGCTGAATTCATCTCGTGCGTGATCATTGCACCTACAAGATTCAGAATTAAATATTGAATAATGCTGCTGGAATCGTCGTACTTCTAAAAGGGAGAATAAGTGTAAAAATTCTTTGCTGCCAACTGCAGAGGTCACAGTGCAGCTGAGAAAAAGAAAAAAAAAAACAGGGGCGGCGGTGGGAGGGAAAAGTGTTTTCTGGTACTGCTCTGTGTCTTAGCGTTGTCTGGAGATGCATCAGTATTTCAGTGAAAGCATGAGAACACTGCATGGATCCTAAGCACTCTTTCAGATTTCGTGCAACTGAAACACTATGAGTTTTTAAAAAAGAAAAAAATTCTTAAAGTGTTCAATACATTCATTATAATTTCCTTTATGCCTTTAAATGCACACATGTAAAATTGGAGAGTGTAATGAAATAGTGCTATGCATTTTTGCATTTGTTGGCATAGTGCGGCATTATTGGTGTCATATGAATATTTGCATTTCTGTGTGTTTCACTGGGCCTTTTTTTTTTTTTTTTTTTGTTTTTTTTTTTTTTTTTTTTGTAGCTGCAATTGCTACATACCAGGGAATGCATCTTAATATCTAACAGGCAAATCAGAAGATCAGAGAAATAGAGAGTCAGAGAGAATAGAGAGATAGATTTTGAATGTTAACCTGAAAGTCTAAATTAAACTCCCTGCAGCTTTGCACTCATTATCTGCTACCTTGCTTACCTGCTCTTTTCAGCTGTGCAAAATGAGTTTACAATAATAGTAAATTAGAACAGCAATATTTGCATCTGGAATTAAGGATAGGATTAATTTCTAAAAACTAGATATCCAATTCAAATTTYATACTTACCTTCCAGTAGTCTGTATTTGAGTTTTAAGCACTAATAGACATAGTTGGGTATACCCGGGGGGAAAAATCCAAGTGTTTTAAATGTTTGTTTTGGAATGTGCCAGACTGGCAGCTGTTGATTCCTATGAGTAGCCAAAATGATTAATTTAGACTCATGATTAGTTTTCAGACAGCTGAAATTGGATGAACTGAATCCTATACCTCAAATATTAGATGACTTGAAATAAGTGAGATTATAGGCAGGAGGCAGTAAGAAAATACGATTACAACAGATGACTGAGGCATGAGGCAGTACAAAACATATACTGATATTGGAATAAATATGTTCTAGACTGCTTGTTTGTCAGCAGAATTAGAAAAAAAAATCACAAGGAATATATATTTGTGAAGGATCTGATCCCAGAGATTTTTAGGTTTTGCCTAAAGCCAACTCATGGCTTGTGCAAACATMCAAAGAGGATTTGATACTGTAAGAAATCTGGGACGTAGCCCAATGCCCAGAGTCAGAGGTTTGTCAGGTACTCATGGTACTTTAACAGTAGCGGAGTGAGAGGGTAGATGTAAATAAAACGTGATACAATCATTTGCCTGCTCCTGACTTCTGGGAAATCCATGTCTCCAAATAAGATTTACACCTCTACAACTCTAATAATAAAGAAAACTATTCAGTGAAGATATCTTAGAAGCGGATGAAGAAGCATGAACTGTGTTTGTCCTGCAGACGTATTTGCAAGTGGCTAAGTTAATGAAATCTGAAAATTTRTTTCTTATTTCTTCTACAAGCCTGCATATAAATGGTCATTTTAGAGATTCACTCCAAAACATACATGAGCAATATAACAGATCTGAATTAAAAAAACTTTTTACAGGGTGGAGTTGAAAATTATCCATTAAAAAAATTTTTTTKTTCTTTTTGTTTGAATGGTCAGTCATAACCATTAATAATGGGTCAATTAGTATATTCTTGTCTGTAGTTTGTTCATAGAACCTAGTTTAAAATAGATAGACTCTTTATTAATGTCTACTTCACTACATTATCTGAAGCTAAAGTATGTGAATTCCTACTTCAAAGAATATTTCAGCATTTTKACAATAGTTTCTATATCCTTTTTTAACTAGCTATTTTCCAAACCTTCTTCCATTTATTCCATCATAATCTATTCATCTTTCACCTTATTTACCTTTCATATCTCCTTTTCCCTGAATTCTACTAAGTCACTCTTTCCCTTCCCTTCTTCCATTTCTTCCCTTTCTTCCCTTTCTTCCCCTTCTTCTTCCACTTCCCACTTTCCTCTTCCCTTTTCCCTTCCCTTTTTTTTAACCCTCTTCTTTTTCTACTCTCCACCATTACTCTCCCTCCTGTAAAAACATGAAGGGAACATGACTTTTTGCCCTTTGTATTGTCCAAGTTCATTGAAAGCTGCATAGTGTGGACCTGACCAATGCATCTGTACTTGCACATTAATTTCCAAAAGTGGTCTCTTAATTAGTAATAAATTAAATTAAAAATAACTGTAGTTCTTTTTGTCTATGAGGATGATGCAAGTTGTCCAGATTTCTACAGACTTTAATTAGGTGTTCTGTATGCTAATGGAATAAGACTAACTACTTTTCATTTCCTAACCTAAAATGTAGTCTTACCATTTCTGCACTAAGAAGTGCAGACTCTGAATATTTTATTTCTAATCACAGGTATGCAATGAGTTTACACTGATTTATAAAAGGAAGCTGCCCTTTTTAAAAACATGCTGCATAGTAAACATCTGAACAATGTGAGTTCCTCATCTTTCACCTCAGAATATAGCATTCAGGGAATATTTTATCTGTTTTGATATTCAAAATGCAAAATTAACAGCTTGTTTACATCTAATATTCTTATGATGTCTATTGTTCTCACAAAACCTTAACACTTACAAATAGGCATTGAACATTCCTCCATAGGTTCTTTATATTAAGGCTGTACTTTACGTATATTTTAAAATAGGTGCATGTATATCCTTTTTGTAGTTTGTGTTTGTGTATGTGTGTATATATTTGATTACTGTTTTTCATTCCTTTACACCTTCTTGTTCTTTATGATCTATTATTTCTTCCTGGCTATAAAGCAGCAAGTGCCAACACTTCTGCAACTAATGAAGCATATATCTCTGCTTTGAATACATTATAGTCATAGCACTAAGGAAAGAGCATTTGGGGAACTTTTAATAGCAATACAGCATGTGTTGCTCTGCTAATATGTTTTAACTGTGCTGCTTCTGTAATAACAGTCAAGTTTGCTGTATTCAGGCTGCAAGTGGAAGTGTTTTCCCAGTTTGCATAATTTTACAGTGCTATATCTTATTGAAATATAAGAGAGAAAAATCTTTAAATTAATAGACTTAAGAAAAAATGCATAGTTTCTGATTTCTAGAGCTCCCATGTACCTCTAAATAATGAAAAATGCTGAGAAAAAATGTCATTATGGGTGAATTCTTATTTTTATTTCTCTCCAATTAAATGAAGGATTTCACTTTTTCATATTCCTACTATTGACATAGCTAAGATTTTTTTTTCTTTCAGTATAGAAGAATAAAATATAACAAGGATAAAAATCAATTTTTTTTTTCTTGATGTAGAAAATGAAGCAGAAAAGATTTCAGAGATGCCTACCAGAATGATTGGAATGTCTGACCTTGTATATGAAGTGAATAAAAATATACTGATAAACAGGAAATATTCATATGAGTGTTGACTGCAGAAGAGACCTATGATAAATAAATAAAAAAATGACTAGTGTAAATTTATCTCCAGTTTAAGACAAGACTTGCACCTCATATGATAACCTCGGACATAAAGTTTATGATAAAAAAGAAAGAATTTATTGTGTTCCCACATTTCCTTTGGAAATTGTTTTAAAAAAATCCTTCCCGTCATGCCCCAGCTTAATCCTAAACTGAGAATTGCCTTACTCCTGCCTTAAACATATTAAACTGTATTCTTGATAGAATGAATCTAGTCCAGTTTATCAGACATAAGTTACTACTAGGCATCAATATCTGGCAATAGAAAATAATTTCTAGTATTTCAATATTATGTTTTCTTCATAGATTTTAATGAATATAATTCACAAATATTACTCTGATTTATGGTCAACCCACAAAGAAACTTAATCAGATATCACTTTCTACTTGAAAATCTTTTTAAAGCAAATTAATATGTATTCAAAGTAATCCTATTTTTTACACTTTACTAAAAGAGTGATTTTTCCAGTGCTGCCTTCTAGTGTTTTCTACCATTCATAGGCTCCAGGGATATTCATCTCACAAAACATATCTCTATAATTGGCATTAATTGGCACACTGATTGGCAGAAAGTAACCTACCATGTCATACCTAGAAGTGGTTCGTCTATGTCAACACTGAAGGGGACAAGATGGGATGTGTGTCGTCGAATGCACTGTCACTGCACAGTGATGGAGGACAAGACTTTGGTCTCCAGGGCGGTCTGTCCATCATGTTGCTAAAATACTGAAATTTAAAAAGGAAAAAATGCATTTTTCCTCTGTGTGCCTGKTGTGTGAGTTAACACTGATGTCAGGAAAATGACCACTGTATCTTTCCTCTTAAGCCCTCTGTACCTACCCTGCCCTTTTCTTGTCACTCTTGATTACGTTCTCAGTCTTGTCTTTTATTGTGTTGCCTGAAGATACCCATGATGGTAGATGCAACTTTGCTTTTACCCACTTCTCCCAAAAATATTGTTCTGTTTTCTTCTGCGGTGTTAGTCGCAGTGGTGATCATAAAGGTTGAATACAAGACCATTACTCTCTAAAAAAAATACCTTGTGTACCTACGTTTGACCATAGCTTCTTAAAGCTACAAGAAGCTAGCTAACAGAGCCATAATAAAGGAGCTATAATATTAAYTTAGATTCCCCTTCTGTCTTTTATCTGTGTCTTCATAGAATATAATGCTTTGGGGAAGGACCTTATATGCATAGAAAACCTGGACACATTTTGAGTTATATCATAGAATGAACAATGAAAAACAAATCACACAAAATGTGGCCATATTTCTTCTGTGCTTTAYGACTGTGAGAGAAGATTGCTTAAAGATGCACTTGCCTACAGAAAGGATGAGGAGGAGGGTATTTCACCTGGAACAGTCCAGGTGCTAGGTCTGTTTGTTGAAGAATGCATCTCCTAACACAGATGACAAGATTTTCTATACTTCTGTATACTGTAGTCATTTGTATATAGTTTGTCGTATATTTTCTGAAATCAGAGGTGGTATTAAGGCATGGGTAGTACAACTATTCACGATATATCAGAAAACTGATACCATATTATGCATTGCAGTTCTTTTCCAATAAAGTAAACAGGTGAAAATGTAAGCACTTTCTAAGAGAAACAGTAATTGCTATATGACTGGACATGAATTATATTTCTTTTTTCTTAATTCCCGACATTTCTGTCATGAATCGTCATGTCATGTTCAGTACAGTCACATTAGTTTATAACATGAGACACCAAACATGACACAATATGTCACAATAGCCTAGATAATATGTTAGAAAGTTTTAGAGAATAAACATCTTCTCTAGCAACTTGGACATTATTCCAAACAGAAAAAAGAAAGAAAGGCGAAGGTGAGACAAGGAGAAGGAGAGGAGAGGGAGAGGGAAAGGAGAGGAGAGGGAGAGGAGAGGAGAGGAG
>PTEX01000121.1:875294-954986 GCA_003342815.1 Eudromia elegans
AGGAGAGGAGAGGAGAGGAGAGGAGAGGAGAGGAGAGGAGAGGAGAGGAGAGGAGAGGAGAGGATTCTCCACATTTTTTTTTTGTTGTTGTTAATTGGCATGTTTACATATATTTCACAGGCAACTGGCTGCTAAAGGAAGAAGCATAAAAAGCATAAAAAATAGCATAAAAATAGAACAAAAAGCATAAACAACAAAACCAAATGAAAACAATTAAATGGAACTAAAAAAGAACTTAGTTTCTTTTTCATAATTCATTCAAGGTGGGAATCTGACATTCAGACATAGCATTTATTTTCAATGAGGCCTTGATTACATCCAGTTTTAAGAACAGACTGCTGAAAGTTCAAGTAGGTTAGGAGATCTGGTCGAGCTTATAGAATGAACTAGTCCATTGAATTTATTTCAGAGCATACTTCAGTTTTCCTGTATACTGCACTGCTTCTCCATTTCTGTTTTAAATCAAGAATCAAACTAGCATGGTATAAAGTACACCAGAACACTGTGTACTGAAAAATGAAAGCACCAGATGCTTGATGCAAAATGTAGAATCTGTCAAAAAAAGTCATAGAAAAAATATTTTTTAAGAATGCTATAGTATGTAATCTCCTTATTCCAAGGTTTGGACAGACTTTAATATAAATTATAGAAGCTGATACTGTAGTTTAAAGTTGTTTGCAATTTGCAGAGACCATTTTGTTGTCAACTGGTAGTCTTTTCCAGTGCTTTTCATTATTAGGGGGACCAATTAAAACATATTCAGACTGTGCCACATATGCTAAGTACATAATTTGTAGAAAATTCTTATCTGTCCATTACCTTTATTCCACTGCATTTTATTCTCCCTATCTTGGGATAGTGAAGAGGGGTTTTTTTCTTCTTTTAATAAGAGTTTTGTGTTAAAACTGGCATCTTGAAATGCCTGACATGAGAATTCTCAAACTGTCTTAACTAGATTTTGGCATTTAATAAGCTGTAAACTGCTGAAGCTATTTGCAGATGAAGTCTCATTTTTGTCCATCAGCAGGGGGCTGGGAGCATAATTAATTGAGTGAAAGTTAAAAGACGGACAGCATGGTTACATTTATGCAAATATTKCAGGAGAACATCTAACAGAAAAGAAAAATAGCTTGTAACTGATTGGTTTGGGTTTGGACCAAAATCCACAGGCTCCATTTAAGCATTGCAGATTGTGCATATGACAATTAAGACCTATAGTTTTTTGGGTTTTTTAACATACTTTCTGCTATAGGAAAAAATAATAGAAAAAGAAAACCTTCACTAACAGTCAAAATTCCAAATCCAGTGAGACAATTCTATTTCTGTTTTAAGCTCTCTTGCTGCTCATGAATGTTAAAATAGATTAAAAAAATAGCATTTCAAAAATCGTATGATGCATGTGCCTTCAACCATATGCCAGTCTCTGCTGTTTGTTTCTTTTATTCATATCCCAGTCATATGCATCCTGGTACACCAAAGATTCTATTTAATTAAAGTTAGTTAAAAGCTTAAACCACAGAGATCAGGACAGCTGCTAGAGGTATTAACCCAGGTGCTGCTTAGGGTGATCAGAAGCTCTTTCATGTATTCTATTTTATATTGTATTCTCTTGTAAAGGGGTTTAGTTTAATTTTCTTTTTTTTTTTTTTTTTTCTTTTGCCTCCTGGCTGCCACTCTATGTGCAGGAATGACTTCTGCCTTAAGAATAAAAGCATCAAACACTTTTGGATTGAAACACTTTCTTTTTTATAACTATGGGATTTGCATTTTATATTTACAAGATAACAATTGCAACCTTGTTCAGCTGATTTTGACTATGCATGAAGAATATGATGAACAGCAGATAAATGTTGTGAGGGGATTTTGCTAGAAGATCCAAACTGTCTTTCATGTGGCTAAACTTGAGTATCTTATTCCAGCTGGGTAACAGCTGGCATATAGTTTAATTTCACTAGGTAAAAGAAAGGCAGAAAATCTTTTTACCCATTTATGGTGAATATTATGTGAACAGATTTCCACAGATATCAACATGCTTGGATTTGAAGAGTTCTTATTTTCTATATTCCAAAGTGTTKTCAAACATGCCAAGAATCAGCTCTTCATATTGAAGCCTGGAAGTGGTAGGGAGATGTTCCTTTAGGAAATAGGTATTTTTCATTATTTTCTGCATCTCTATCATCAAGTGAAGAATAAACATTTGACTCTTGCTTATGCTAAGGTTTCTTTACACTGCTTGGCAACTCAAAGGTAGGTGTGAGGCATCTGAGACAACACCAGGTGCTATGTGTGAGCTATTGTGCAGGGGRGTTGGACTAGATGACCTTTAGAGGTCCCTTCCAACCTTAAGSATTCTACAGTTCTATGATTCTATGATTCTGTTGCTTCTGCTAAATGGAGCCTGGATCACTGCTTGCTGATTGTAAGCAGATTCCTTATCACTTAAGAAAATAAAAATTCAATGATGTAATGCATTATTTACTGTCTTATGAGGTTTAAGAACTTCTTTATGAAGTTTTCAGTTATTTTTTATACTACACACCATTTATAAATGAATTCAACTTCTGAATGAAAAGAAGSGTATCACAACATAGGCTGATATCTTGCTATTTGTTCAAACAAGACAAGGGTAGCAATGTTCAGACTTCAGCTGTGAAGAAAAAATGAATAAAAATGGAAAGTACACAAAGAGGAGATGTTGTAGATCACTTTTATCTTAATCAGCATTAGCACTGTAGTTAATTTTAGATGTCCTGATATGTCAGGATTTAATTACATTCAAGCATTTAGTTTAAAATGGTAAATATTTACAAGCAATCTGTTAGAATAACATTTATCACATAGGAACCTATATAACATGACTTTATTTCCAGATACTGTGAGTAATTCACAACAGCAGTTCAATGCTTGTGTGATAGTAAGTACCACTTGTGAGCTCTCTGATAACTGTCACTGTGCCTCCCATTGGCGATCAGAAGAGCATTCATAATTCAACTCTTTTTGGAAAAATGGAAAATGTTAAATATGCCAGTTACTCAATCTTCTGTAATAGTACAAATGCAGGGGCCAGACCATAGCAATACTAATACTGACTTAAATTGCTAGGAGAAATTATTGCTGTCTCATTATATAGCATATTGTTTCCAAAAGATATTCAGCTGATACTAAAACATGTGCATAAAAAAAAAAGAAAAAAAAATTAAATAGAGAAATTATTTCACTGTGAACAGTGCATATCTACTAAAGCTTAGGAGAAAAAATACCCTACAGTTAATTAAAAAGACAAAAAAATACCATCTATCTATCTATCTATCTATCTATCTATCTATCTATCTATCTACCTACCTACCTACCTACCTACCTACCTACCTACCTATCTATTATGCTTGTCTGTGATGAGCAGTTTTTGGTAAATCCAGAAGTTGAAAAATGGTCAGTGTTGTTATTTCCTAGGAAGCCTAATTTTTAAAACTAGAAATTCTGATACGGACTTCCTAATAAAGCAAAATAACTATCTATTGCCATAATTGATAATCTTGTTTTAAAATTAATAGCAGAAGAAAAGGAAGAGAAATCAAGACTTCAAAATGGCATTTATCACATAATTGTGTAGGAATTCCTTTTCCACAAATATCTTTAAAAGTTTCTGACTAAACAAAATAAGAAAAAAAGAGTAAAGTAGTGTCTATCTCCTACTGTCTGACCCCATGGGATAAGTATCAGTTAAAACCACTGAAAGAATGGCAATAAAATTGTAGTGGTTGTGATTCAGTCAAGCTTATAACTCTTTCTTGGAAACCTCATGAAACAGCAATGTAGTAAACACATAACCACTTCTAACAAAGTTGCCAGCCAAAGTAACTCTAGCAAGGTGGATTATGTAAAGTTGTATAAAGGATATCGTAAGCATCATTAAATACTATACTTATGGGAACTATTAAGTACTTTATTGTAGAAGTCAGTCTTCTGGTAAATGTGCAGTTGACTAAAAGGGAGATTATTTATCTGAAGCAACTGCAGAAACTTTATCTCTATAGTCCAATAGATATATTACCCTTAGAACATAACATTTCTAAAGACACAACCAAAATATTGAAATGCATTTTCCAATTATTTATTGTAAGCTAATAATCTGCAACAAAGGACTTTTGTAACAGTATCTTCTTCCTCACTGTAAACAAAATAAAAAAGAAAATCTTGAAATATGTATGTCAATAGAAGATGCTAAACACGCACACAAAAATGCAATGCAAAGAATTTGTAGTCAATAATTTGTAATCTGACACTTAAAGCAATATTCAGTAGCTTTGGAACTGACCGTACATTCCACATATTAGATTAATTAAGAAAACTCTACTTCACAGACAATTGCAGTCAAACACAAGCATTTCCTAACAGCCAAAAAACAGTGGCATTTTGGATTGTGGTGAAGGATTAACAAATCACATACACTCTTCTGGAATATAGTTTATGAGCAATACAAGAATATCAGAACTAAATCTGTCAGAAAATAATAATAATAATTTTTTGCACTTCTCTGGTCCACCTTTTTCTTCTGTTTTATATTTCACTTAGTGTCAATGAGTTGTAACAACAAAACAAAAATCTTAAACTGTTATCTAGTGAGAGTTATAGAAAAACGAATTCTTGTAAACTCTACTTTTCCTTCTTTGAAACTAAAAAAAAAAATAATAAAAATAATAATGAAATGAAATGAAATGAAATTATTAGCCTTATCCTAAATTTAAATATTTTTCATTTATCTTACGTTTATCTTAAGTTTTTCTAATTTCATTTATTTGGTTATTTATCTATTCTGTCTTYCAATCTTATATTTTAACTTACATTCTCATTGTTGCTTTCACTGGTTATTAATGAGCCTAAAATCCTACATATTTAGAGATGAATTGAAATTCACAATATGTAAGATGTACAAAACCACTGACTCCCTTTGGCCTAGAATGCCTTGGTCTTGGAACGTGACTGAAAATCTTACATTGAAAACCATATATTGGCAATGGTCAATGAGCCACAGTTGTTGAGAAGGCTCTAACAGCACATAAAGGAAAGGAGTTATCACATCTGTATATGTGATATGTAGGGAGAAGGGGCCAAACTCAGTGGTGGCCAGTGATAGGACAAGGAGTAATGGGTTAAAGTTCAAACACCGGCAGTTCCATCTCCATGTGAGGAAGAACTTCTTTCCTGTGAGGGTGACAGAGCCCTGGAACAGGCTGCCCAGAGAGGCTGTGGAGTCTCCTTCTCTGGAGATCTTCCAAACCCACCTGGATGCCACCCTGTGCCACGTGCTGTAGGGGTCCCTGCTGGAGCAGGGGGGTTGGACTAGATGATCTCTAGAGGTCCCTTCCAACCTCAACCATTCTGTAATTCTGTGATCTGGGGAAAAGTTACAATGACTAGTAGATCTTTAAGGTGAATATACAGTGTATATACTCTATGTATGATATTCAGAGTATAGCATGTCAGTGGAGTAAATGTTGGTAAGCATTTGCTCTTGTTGGAACATGTGTTATGTGCATAATCACATTCTTGGAGAATGAGTAGTTCTGTACAAATGGTGCAGCCTTTTACCTCTTCCTGTGAATGTTAAAAATTGGTGGTATGCAGAACGGAAATGGCAAGGGCTGCAGTCTCCCTTTCTCAATGTTTATTCAGTGAGTGAAATACATAGGTAGTCAGGTTTATCTCCTTAAGAAATTTCTGATAACAGATATCTTTAATGTGCACAAATATATGCATTTTAAAAACTAAGGGATATGTTTTTGGCTTTTTTTTGGGTGGGGTTTTTTTTTTTTTTTCAGTCATATCAGATACAAAAAGTTCTAGTGATCCAGCTTCCATTTCAGGCGTTCTGTCTCTTTTAATCAATAAAGACTTTGTTCCCCTGTTTTAGAAGAATGATGTCTTATAGATGAGAGATGGGCTTGAATGATGTATATTTGGATGTAGGCCACACTCTAAAAATGTTAATTCAACTTAATGTAGTTAGTATTAGTATATGTTACGTGGA
Source organism: Eudromia elegans (assembly GCA_003342815.1). Classification (NCBI taxonomy): domain Eukaryota; kingdom Metazoa; phylum Chordata; class Aves; order Tinamiformes; family Tinamidae; genus Eudromia; species Eudromia elegans. The sequence goes on from PTEX01000121.1 coordinate 881,323, forward strand.
AGGGTGGAAATGTTATGCATCTAACTGTGATCTGGTTTGCACAGATGTGAATCTGCTCTGGCATAAAGCTGGAAAGCTCTGTTATTTTCACTGAACTAAAACATTTTCATAAACATTATCCTGACATTTCACATTTGATGTTATTTTGAACCCAAAAAACATTATATAGCAATCAAGTTTCTAAGTTTCTCAGAGCACTGAATTGTTCAAACATTTATAGATTAAAATATTTAACTTGTGGATATCACATTTGTAAGTGTAGTTTTATTACAAGGCAGTTCTGTGAAATATGAAAATAATATTGGAAATAGTATAATTCGCACAGCTATTTATCCTCCTCTCCCACTATATCTGAAAAGGCAAATCACCCCAGAGAAAAATCTCATGTTATATAAACATGTTTATATGTTTATTTAAGTGTGTTATTATGATCTGTATTTTCAAAGCATATTGCAAGTGCCTTTTCATACATAATTAATTATAATTATAAATAAATATAAAAGCTATAATAGCACTTATAATTAACTTGCTCTGGATATTTTGCAGGGACATTGGGGCTCTCTAGGAGAAAAACCCCAAAACACTTCTCATATACTCAGAAACAAATCTCAGAATATATTGATTCAAAAAATTAAATTCCATCTGAATCTGTACAGATATTTCAGACTGACTGAAATCTTTAAGGTAGGCTTAATCTTAGTGGTAACATGACTSAGTTAAAATGGAATTGTAGTCATTGTAGGCTTCCACTATATTGAACAGCTAGAAATAGATTCTTTCACTTCTCCCTGGAAAGTTGCCCACCTCTTTCCACTGCCCTTACCTAAAGTCTCAGCTGATAATTGTCCTATGTTAAAAGTCTCAGGCTAATACATTGSTTTAGGTAGGGTGGATCCCTCTGGGACAAAAGGAGCAGCCACAACTTCAGAATTCAAGAGTGAAATTATTGTGTTTTTCAGACAGTATAGATTAAGTCTGCAAGGCAGTTCTCTGAAAGGGAACACACAACGTTACTCTCCCTAACATGGCAGTCCATCAATCTGTATGGGCTGTATTCATGAATCCCTGTTTTTCAGTGTACTACATTGAAGTCAGTAGCACATTCTGCGGAGAAGGAAGCGACTCTTTGTGAATAATGGCTGTGCTGTATAGGCTACATGAATATGTAGCAAAAAGAAATGTGGAATGACATATAGCAAAAAGTCCTATAAAAGGCATGCAGATGTTTTAAGAAATGGTACCACCTTTTCAGTTACAACATGTCAGGATGTTCCCTTCTTCCATTCAGAATATTGAAAATACTGGTTATTTGTAAGGAATTGTCATTGTCATATTTTAAAGACATGAATGAAATAGTGCTAAACTTCAGAAATGTGTCAAAGTTTGGAATTCCCTGTCTCTTCACTATTTCATTTTTCAAACCTTAACATTGCATTAATATTTTTTTGTTTATTTGTTTTCTACCCAAAGACTGTACTTGAAAAACTATGTRAAAATTTGAGGAATAACTAAAAGAAACACCTCCCACAAGGGAACAAGAATCCACAGCTTGTATAGAGCCTGGCATTTTCCCATGTTCCAACCAAATCAACAAGCCACAGGTGCAACTAGGAAGAGCAGGTGATCAAAACAAACTGTTATTGTGATGGGAATAAATATGATTTGTTGTCCATAATGTATTCATCTCAAGGCACATTGGTACATCTGTTATATATTTACARGCAGTGCTGATTTCTGCCAGAACTTTTAAAGGAATGTAAATCTGTGAAGTTATACACCTTGAAAAATATTTTCAGCAGCTTTTTTATTTCTGGTTTCCATGACTGTCATCTTAAACTGATGAACTCAATAGTACAATTAACATTAAGGAACACAAGAAAGTCCTCTGCTTGTATACTGATTATTCAGCAACACTGAGACAGTGAAAGGAGAATTAGGACATGCCAAGATTTCTRTATGAAAAAGCATCACTTTATTGACCCTACAGGCATCTTCACAGTTCTTTTATGTTCTGTGTAGTGGTTTCCAGCATTGCTTCTTCTTTTCTGTATTCTAAGCCTGCTGTTGAACTCAGAGAGGCCTATTCGAATCAGTCAATAATGATCCTTTTACGAAAACCTATKTTTTGGAAAGGTAGGTATATGGATTGAGCATCTCAGTGATGCACTCTGTCAAATGCCATAGAATGTCTATAGGATGCCATAGCTCCACAAGTCACAAAGAGGCAAGATATATATTTATTGGCTGCTAAAGGGGAGAGAGGAGCCATAGAAAACAGTATATAAACTACTTGCAGTAAATATTGCCATCTCTGTCCTCTCCTTTAACCAGTGCGGACACAGTCAATCAGTGAATTAGGGTGATAGGCTCTGCTGGACTGTCAGTACATAAGCATGGGAGAGGGAGCATGAAGACCAAATGCTCTCCAAGAGTTTGATGGTAAAATAMATTTGATGGTAAAATCCAAAGATCTTCAAGGTTGGGCATTGCTGGCACTTGATGCTCTATAACTACTCTGGCCGGTGAAACATAATTAACTCATTCTGCTAACCCAAAACTTAGGAATTGCTAAGAATTTCTAAAGCCATTTTTATTTTTCCCAACTTTGACTGACTCCTTTTGCTGTAGAGTCATTCAGCTAACAAAAGAGAGTTCCTGTGAGACAAAAGGAGAGTGTCCTAGCAGACACKTTGGACAGTACTTTAAAAATAAATGTCTCTCCAGGTCCCTTTCTGTTACTAGCTTTTTTTCTTTAGTAGTGACAAAAKAAGCAATACCCATCCAGAAAAATCTTGGAGCTCCCATGCATTTCCCAACCTGAGCAGAGATAACAGAGATGCATATCAGTAGAGCTCTTAGCTAGACAAGATCCCTAAAAGAAATAAACAAATGTAATGAAAGGTAACTCACATTTCTGCTACTTATTGCTGCTTTCTTGCTGAATCAGCTGCCTAGTAGAGAGTAAATTTCCATAGATTTTTGTTCTGCAGAAGAGAGAAAATGTCTGTAATTGAATGGAGCTCTTAAAGGTTTGAAGTATTTTAGCTATSAGAGCACAACCAATGTCTGAAACCACTAGCAACTTCTCTTGACACTTTTATAACTAAAATCGGCTCAACCAGCTTTTCAAATTTTACAAAAATGAAATTGCTTCAGGCACAGACCTGGTGCACCCAGCTTTAAACTGAAGTGATTTTTTTATGTCTGAGATAAACCACTAAAAATCAGGGTTTATGTCAGATTTGCTGGCACAAATAGCACAGACACTACATAACATTGAATAAGCTTTGCTTTTATTCTCTTCTATCCTAGATATAAGAAATCATTTTCCCAGTACATGCAAATTGTTCACTGAAATCAAGCAAAACTATAGAAATTTACATCACAGTTGACAGGCATRTATCTGTCTGTATAATGCTAGACATACAGACCAGGCACAGCTCCTACTTAAATTCCCYGCAAGGCTGTTGAACTACTTCAGATTTTCAATGCCATAGTTCAGAATATAGATTGCAAACTAAATTATATAAGAGCTTAAATAGAGAGATGATTTAATCTTTGTCTCTCAAGTGTGATCTTTGAACTTAATCTTTTACAGGAAGCATGACCTGCTTCTATGTTATTTGAGCATTTTATGGGGACTTCTATGCTTTTTGCCAYTGCTCATTCTCATTGTAATTGCCTRCTTCAGGAAACTAATGCAATAACATTTTCTCCACTGGATCAGAAAGGATTTGGTATAGGGTTGTACCAAACATAGTTCATTTAAATGGTGCTCTGCATTCTGCAAAATGCAGATATGAAAATCAGAACATACAAATCATGCTTATTTTTCTCCATTGATTACAGGTATTCCAGATTACCAGTATCAGTACAGCTATCCCATTACCAGTCTTAGGTGTGCGGAATTCCACTGAATGCAGTCAGAGATGATACTCCAGGAACRAAGAGACTTCACAGAAAAATGAAACCAATACTACCGAATCTCAGCATAAGACAAGCAGCAAGAGCAATGTACAGAAAGCTAAGAAATGGAAAGCAGTGAGATATTAGATAGGGACAACAAATATATTTTTATATAACTGCTGTCAGGGTAGGTTGCTCTGTTTTATTTTTTTTCAAGGAATCATATTTGAGTTTTAAGGGAGACAAGTGAAGGAAGATAGCAGGTAGTTTAACAGATGTACCATAGAAGTGTGTGGAAAATATGATAAGCATGGTGATTTCTGGTTTTAAAAAAATGACAAATGGGCAGCAGTGGCAGGTGTTGCACACTGCTCAAAGGTTAATGTTTACAAGCATGATGCTTAATGTGAAGTGAATATAGGASAGGGATAACTTGAGAATGGTCTTGAAAGGAAAGTTGAGAGAAGATATTTAATGTGATAGAAAGGATGAGAATCACAAAGATCTTCTAAAGGAGGAGTGACAGTATGGGTAACTGTATGATGAGATCCTAGGCAGAAGAGATAGGAGAAGCCATGAATCAAAGATGATATTCAAGAAGAACCTGCAAATTTAAATACATTCTGGAAGTGAATCAAATATATTACCCAACTCACAAGCAGGATAGTGATGTTGTTCATAATGACAAAGATTAAATAAGGCAGTGAGGGGAAAAAAAAAAGAGATTATAGAGGCAAGCCCACAGTATTTTCTCAAAAGGACTACAACTTGGAGACAGAAAAAGAGAAGAGGAAGAGGGAAACAAATTTATAATCAGAACAGCCTACTCAATATTGTAACATGTTTTCTCCTGAGGTATTCATATCACATTAAGTTTAAGATGTAGTTTCATTGAGGGAAAAAAAAAAAGAGAGAGAGAGAAGTTCTAGGGTGTCATGTATCTGAGCGACATCAGAAGTTGTTGAGAAGAGATGGATCACATGCCATAAATGCCAGTGTAGGTAACCTGGAGGTGAAAGCCTTCACAGGGAGGATAGAACCTTACCAAAAGTCAAAAGTGAAAAGAGTAAGTGAGCTGAGACGTAGTCCTGTAGAAATCCTACAAGAAGTTATAATGATGACAACTCTGTTTCCCAAATAAAAATTTAAAGCAATGTCTGGGTGAGTAAGGGAGAGGCTGGAGGAGGGCAGGATATATAAGCTGACAGAATTTAAGTTTTTTTCCTAGAACCTTAAATTCCTGGAAAAAGAGCTAAACTGATTGGAGAAGCTGGCTGACAAATCAAATCAAGATATCTTAAAGTTCTGCCAGTCTGCAGAATAAGTAGTCATTAGAATTTTTACTGATCCATTTCAATGATGCATCAGGAAAAGAAAGCTGAATGAAAGGAGACCAAGGAATTTAGTGGACAAGAAGCTTTAAAGACAATAAGTGAAGAAAAGAAAACACAAAGAGCTTAATGCTGGAATGGTAGTAGAAAAATAATCCAGATGAATAGTCCATACAGGACTATTTGTTTATGTAGGACAAACTGAAAACCAACAGACAAAAGAGAAATTTGTAGAAAAAGACCCAGGGATCCTCATGGACAACAGGTTGAACATAATTTAGCAATGTGCCCTGTGACAAAAACAGCAATGTAGCCAGAGTGCAGACAGCAGGTCCAGGGAAGTGAGCCTTCCCCTGTGCCCAGTGCTTGCTGCCCAGAGACATCATGAGATTTCCATTCTTGGAGGCATTCAAAACTTTACTGGACACAGACCTGAGGAGTTTGCTGTGGTCATGCTTTGAGCTAGGTTTGAAGTAAATACCTCAAGATGCCTCTCCCTAACTCATAGATTTGGAGATTATAAGTGGGGAAAGTGACAGTCTAACTAAGAATAAGGGGTAAGAATCTTCAATTCTGAAAGCTTAAAAGGTGGGTAATTGGACATGTCTGACTAGRCTTATGAACGCTGAACAGAGTCATTCTAGAGTTAAGTCAAAATTTTAAGACTATAGTATGCCAGTTTTATCCCCAGTTACTTGTAGAGGATTGTACTAGTTTACTGATGATTTTTTTTAATAAATCATAAAAATTCATCTGTAGCTGAAATACCTTAGTTACAAGTAACCATTAAGCTTAGTATAAGATCACATATCTGATTCTAATTCTGCTGCTTCTGTTAATACTGCCATAGACATCACACTTACTGCAGTAGACAACTTACTGGTGTATCAATCACACTTACTGCACAAAGTGTGTTTTCTGGGATGCAGTAGGAAGAGTGATACCAGCAGGTCAAGGAAGGTGATGCTTCCCCTCAGCCCTSGTAAGGTCACTGTGTCCAGTGGTGGGCCAATGCAAGAGGGACATCGAGCTGCTGAAGAGAGTCTGGCATAAAGCTACAAAGATCATCAGAGGACAAGGACATCATCTGTCCTATGAGGAGAGGCTGAGAGAGCTGAGCCTGTTGAGTCTGGAGAAGAAGCTGAGAAAGGATCTTATCTATGTGTATAAACACCATAAGGGGGATGTCAAGAGGATGGGGCCAGACTCTTTTCAGTGGTGGCCAACAACAGGAAAAGAGGCAACAGACACAAACTGAAGCACAGGGAGTTCCACCTGAATTTAGGGAAAAAAATGGCTGTGAGGGTGACAGAGCACTGGAACAAGTTGCCCAGAGAGGTTATGGWGTCTCCTTCTCTGGAGATATTTAAAAGCTGACTGGATGCCACCCTGTGTAACATGTTTTAGATGAGCCTGCTGGTGCAGGGGGGCCAGGCTAGATGATCTCTATGATTCTCTTCTATGATCTATGATTCTATGATCTCTAGAGATCTCTTCTAACCTTAATCATTCTGTGATTCTGTAAAGTAATCTTAGTTTTCCTCTCTGAAGTATTGATACAATGAAAAAAAGCTTGCTTTATGGTCACTGAGCTCTTCAGATAATGAGAACCGATGCTGTTGTTAACTTTATGGATTCTGAGAGAGAATTAACTCAAATGTGATAATCTCAATTGTTTCACATTATTATTATTATTTCCTCAAATAACTGACAGTCTTCTATCTGTGTCCCACAGGCACGTGTGTAAGCTGATTCCAAAAGAATCTACTTCATCTCTGTTGGGTTAGTCATTTCTGCAGATTTAGTTGATGTATGCAATGTTTTACAAGCTCTCCAGGAAAGCATTTGCTAGAAGCAGCAACTGCAAGGCTGAAATGGAAATTGCAGAGGCAGAAGGCAGTACAAACAGGAAAGCACTGGGGGAAAACAAACCTGGGGCTCAGCCACGTACCAATCAGAACCTCCAGGCATGGAAGTCCTCTAGTAAAAGGAGAAAGTACAGAAAGATATTTTTAAATAATTTGTATTATAGTCTTACTAAGCCTGATTACTTTACACAAGATACAATATGTAAACAGAATTATTATTATTTTAAAAGAAAAAAAAAAAGAGTTTGCAGTGGCCCTTTAAATTGCCAGCCAAACATTCACCTATTTAAAAAAGATATTATGGTCATTCGAAGGCTTATGATTGTTATGCCCTATTCCATTTTATATATAGGTTCTATGATTTATTGACAGACAGCATAAATGGTTCTTTATTTTCTATTCATCCTAACCTTGGTCAAATAATACCACCCTACTTCTCTTCACAATATTTTCCTAATATCTCAGCTCATTTAATTCTATTGATCCACTGAAGAGTATAATGGCAATGAAACTGGAATTAATAGCACCTCCCTTTTCCAATGCTAAGAGCTTTCCTATTTAGTCTGTGGACCATCACACAAAATCATAAAAGTAGACAAAAAAGCAGACTGACCTTTATCAGCTACTACTGTGTTGCAAAATCCAGCAAAGCCCAGAACATTATTTTCAGTTTTATGGCACTGTTTTCTTAAATAATAAGGGGAGATAGAATGGGAGGGGGKAAGAGGAACTGACCCCTGTTCTGCATTTACTTAAGCGGAATTGGCATTAATAGAGTATTCTGTCAAAAATTCAAGCCCAGGAAAATGTATGGCTTTGTCCACAGCAGCAGCTATCTTAGTAGATTGCACTGTCACTGCTTCACACAAAGAGCATTGCAACACCATTAGTGGACATAAATAATGCACAAGCTCTTATGCAGTACTCAGCTAAGTGCATGGAAACCTTGGGCTCCTGTTGTCAGAAATTCAATGGATTAGTACCTAGATTTATTTTAAGTCTGTAAAGCACTTTGTTCTTGACAGCGTTCAAAGTAGAAAGAGTGCTATCCTGAATGTGCATCTTAATACTGTCATTCTTGTCTTGTAAGAATAGATGAAATATGGGATGCAATACTTCTTTTTAATATTTAAAAGTTTTCACTGTGCAGATGCAATGCATGCATACACACACAGATATATAGATGCTTGTGTACATACATATAAAAATATATATATATGTATATACGCACATACACATATATATATAAAACAGTAACCCAAGGATATCTGATTGACCATAAAAAGCAAAATACAGATATGGAGTGTAATTTTGGGAGAAAAGATAAAATGAAAATTATAGATTATGAAAATAAACACTGATAAAGTAATATATTACGGATTCTTCTTTGTAAGTAAGTGAGATGTGCCTGCTGGCATATTCCTATACAAAAAAMCAATTTTCACCATTCCATTATGACATACATTACTTAGGTTTTACAATAAGCATTATTAAGAAGAGATCATATGGTTAAGATGAGAATTACTAAGAATAGATCATATGGTTAACTGAGACAATCATGAATATTTTAATCTAATTACTAATACTGAAAACTCAGGAAATCCTTGCTTAGAAGATATCAAATAAAGTAGGGCTCTTGTACCAATTAACAACAAAATGTCAACTTTCTTTTTTTTTAAAAAAAAGAACTTTTCAAAACCATCATCTAAAGGCATGTGAAATATGTTCAAGAAATTGCTTCACAGCAATAGAGACTGTGGGGTCTTTTTGCCTCTGGATGTTCTGGAGAGTTAAGCATGATAATCCCCCATGCATTGAGAGGATAACAGGACTCTTTGTGTAGATTAAAAGCAGYTTTCTATTGATATCAGGGTGGTAATGCAAGAACAGCAATATCTCATGTGAAGGTCAATCTTTCACAATGCCACTAAGACATAAAATCTTCGTTTGAAATAATAACAGTTACCTATTCTCTTTGCCTGCATGGCCCATGAATTTCCACACAATTCATTGAGCCAGCAGTCAATGAACTATTCTTTATTGAACCCCGTGATTTAAAAGTCACAATAGGTGCATCATTAATGACCATTAAAAAAAAAAATTTGAATTCCAGAAATCTCAGCGATAAATATTCTAAACATATCTGCAGTAGCTACAAAACAATAAAATCAAAATTGTATTGTTGCCAATTTTTTTATATCTGTAGCAAGCCCCACTCTTCCCAAAGGGAAAATAATGTGTTTATCCTCCTTTCTGCTGAAAGACAGAGGAGTTTCATCAGTCAGGATGTGAAGTTCTGCACCAAGTCTGAAGGTATTTCATTTTGTACAGCCTCATGTTCTATTAATTTTAATAGAATTCCTAATAAAACTAATTCTGAAGTCCTCTGTACTGTTCCTCATGGAAGACAGGTCTTTTAGAGAGGGAGAGAAACACAAAATGAGGAAGAAAGGAAGGAAGGAAAAGGAAGGAAGGAAGGAAGGAAGGAAGGAAGGAAGGAAGGAAGGAAGGAAGGAAGGAAGGAAGGAAGGAAGGAAGGAAGGNGAAGGAAGGAAGGAAGGAAGGAAGGAAGGAAGGAAGGAAGGAAGGAAGGAAGGAAGGAAGGAAGGAAGGAAGGAAGGAAGGAAGGAAGGAAGGAAAAATAATAGCAAGAGTCAGGAAAAGAAGAAAGGGAAAGAAGAGAGGAAGGACAGTAAGGAAGGAAGGTTTTGAATTTCATAATTTCATTTTAGTTTGTATGTTATTGGATTGCTGTAGTATATCTTTATATATGTTTATATATGAAGACTATATATATATATATGCTTTAAATGCTTTAACATGAGTCCTGAAAAATTTTAAAGTTAGCGTTCATCCAAAATGCCGGCTGTGGCTGCTAAACGCGACTACAGGTACCCAACAGCAGCAAATAAGATTCATTCTATGACCAATAGGTGGCGCTTTTCCCCTTTCTGTTTGACTTTAGCCACTACTCACAATACGGAAAAAGTTTTACCAAGTATTTTTGAATAATGTACATCGCTTATGAAAAAGAAGAAATTTTGATCGCTTCATAACCCTTTCTTTCATTGCTATAGGGCACTAGGCAAAACTGAGTCAGGGTCTCAAAAATCACTGACTTAATGACTTTGGCACAGAAGTTCGGGTTTTCCACTATTTTTGAGAAATTTGGTTAATTCTATATCTGGTGCAATTTGTAATTAATTTATTTTTCACTGGGGAAGGAGAGTAATTTTTTAAGAAAATTACCTTTTTTTGATTCATTGACATTACTGAAGATCTGAAAAAGAAAAAAAAATGGGGCTTTTGAACATTTCTGTGAATAACAGCTATTGTTAGAACTATTAATTTACATAATTATGATTCCTGACAAAAAAAATTGCATAATATATACAACTTTTATTTTTTCAGTCATACCATAATGGAAAAATAGTAACATCATACTAAAATGACATCTGAATATGCTAACGGACTGTGCATTGGTTTACTACACAAGGATTTTAATATATCATAAAAATCCATATTAAAGCTAACTACGCTACCAGAATCTGGAAATCTTGGTTCAGCTTTGAAATCCACAGTGGCATGAGTGTACATAACATTTTGTAGTTTGTTTTTTTTTTTATAAGAGAAGTAAAAGATCTTTTTTTTCTTAGGGAAAATAGAGTATTTTGAAACTCATGGTTATATGCACAGAAGGGGCACTGCACATGCTCATCTACCCGCATACACATGTGCACACAAGCACACATTGTATATTCATAACAGAAACCTATTATTCCTGAAGTGGAGTTATTTTAAAAGCAAAGAGATAATTGATTAGCAGTGCAAGACATTTTCTGATGCTGGAAGGCAAAGTGAAGTTTCTTATCTAGTTTCTGTTATCAATATCTTAAAATGAAAACTACATTTCAAGAACAAAATTATATCATGATAAGAACTTCAGCCGTAACTAAGAGTTTTGCATTGATTAATAACTGGAGCTAGAAGGTAAAAATAATTCTCTTTCAAGAGGGACTCTTTTTTGAAGGAGGTATGACCACAGCATGAAAAGTATGTAGCTGGAGATCAAGTAGCTTGCAATGTTATTAAATTAGAGTAGTAGAGGGCAATAACTTCATTCTGTTTTGTTGCTTAATACACTGCATACTTGAAATAAATTGCTRTATTAAAAAAGGAAGTTATGCTAGTGATTTACAAATTCCAGCAATTTAACATTTTTACAAAGTGACAAAATGGCCTGAGAATAAATAGAAAGGATAATTATATTTAGCATATTATAAAGCATATGTGAATATATAATATATAAATACTTATAAAATAAGGATTTTCAGTTTGATACCAAAGCAACTGCAAATGTGATGTTAGACTTGGCTTCTTAAAATCATTACTTTAATTGTATTCTTTCCTTCTTRCCTTTAATTTCCTTCTTTATAAACCAATAGCAACTTATCTATGTTGCAAATAACTCTTTGTTTAGCTTTGTATAAGGCATATCTAGCCAAGCAATACATTTGTTTTGCTTAATACCAGAGCATTTCTAAATGTGCTGTGTTACCCTGTAAAAGCCTGCATGATATAKGTCATCTAGCTAATCAGTGAATTTCAGCCACCCACYTGGCACATCCTCAAACTTTGTAATRYTGTGGTAGGAAAGAAGAAGATTATATTTCAGTAAAGATGAGAATGGTGCCCAAAGACTACAGATGTCTCAGGGTAGGCAAGGAAACACGGCCTTGTGGCCCTCTTTCAAATTTAGCACTTCTTGTCTAACGGCACATGTACTCTACCCCTTATCCCTACTTTCAAATTTAGCACTTCTTGTCTAACAGCACATGWACTCTACCCCTTATCCCTATTTTTTTTTTCATGTGCTCTGATTCAACAAACTATATGTAGTTCAACATATATTCATGCAACTACCTAAGTATATGTGGAATATRGATTGTAATTGGTATCCCAATTAACTGTTAGCCCAACAGGTGTCCCCAGTTATTGTTTCTGCCTTCGCCATTCCTCTTATACAAAGTTTTCAAGAACTAGAATCATTGACTAAGAGTTTAATAAAACCATAGAATATTATGTTCAATAGAATATAACGAGTTAAGAGAAAGGAGGACAAATCTCATACTTTCACTGCTTTATTTAGAAGTATGTTTGCTTAAGGATACCTCTGGGTTCCTTCTACTGGCATTTGGGAACTAAGTTGCAGCTCGCATTTCTACAGATCTTCTATCTTTCTTTTTCCTGGAAGTGTAACTTTTAATTGCTTGAAACGAGTGTGTTTATGATTTCCCAGTCAAACGACTTCAGGCTTTCAAGATTTAATTTTCCTATGTTGCTGCATCTGCTAAATTCCATTTCGATATCACTAGAGGTAAATCCCTTATAAATGATCACCTCTAATCCCTWTGCAAAATAGATACAGAAGTTGTTGGTTCTCTTGGTTCAAAGTGTGATTCAACTCTTTCACCACAGTTAAATCATCACAGACAGAAGTCYCACCTTTATAGCTAGCATTACTTACAACGTTAAGAAAATTCCTCATAGTCCCATCCCTGCCTTTTGATGAAAAATAAATCAAGAGAAAACAACCCAAAAAGGACATTCCCTTGCCTTCATTTTGTCACTGTATGATGTATTTATTTCTCAGACATTTCTCTTGTTCCTAGCAGAACAAGACTYATATATCTAACTATGCTTTGTTAAGCAGCCCAAAGGATTTGGCCCCTATTTGCTTTGTTTACATTTTTCATGCTTTAAGCTTTGATAATAAAGGAGACTGGTCASATTCACTTTTATTACTTGCCGGTATCTAATCAGTTTTTACTTACAGGCACTTAGACACTACAAGGATGAGCACCAATATAAACAGATAGATAGATAGACCTTGTTATTGTTTCTTAATATGTTCACCCTGTAGCATGGTATCTGAGCAAYGGCTTATTTCACTTCTAGATAAACAGACAGATAGAACTACAGAAAGTACAAACTGTACTTTGTTGGAATACAAATGCTTTTTATAAAAAGGTTGATTTATTTTGTTTTGTTTTATTTTTTTWATGTGTGAATATTTCCACTGATCTAAGTTTTCATTAGCAGYTGTTTCTTCAGACCTATACATTAAGCCAGTCATATCCACATCATGATTCTAAAATCTGTGGAATTTGATTTAAAAGTCATGCATGTACTTGCTAAATATATCTTTGCATCATATCTATGCAATAGAARTTGCCATTTATGAGTGGGAGTTTTGTTTTATCTCTTTTAAAATATATAATTATTTCTTATGAATATGTGTGTTTACTGTATACTCCRTAATATACTGTAATTTACCAGGCAAATTATCACTGCTTCACTATACTTAACRTAATAGCAATGATTAGTTATGTGTTTGTGGATACATTTTCAGAGAGTTTCAGAATTTTATCCATGCCATTCACTTTGTTATTGCAGCAGCTGGCTGGTTAAAACTTCATGAAGTACCTTAGAAATTACCACATCCCTTTTTTTAGTCTAGATTTTCTTTCTAGAGATATATTTAAATCTGAATTTGGAATTGAAGCTTCTGCAACATTTTTATTTAAAATTCACTTTGCTAATTAATTCTAGAAATGTCAGTTTACCAAAATGCACAAAATGTACTTTTAGAAACATGTGGGAACCAAACTCAAGACTGATACCTGGGAATAAAGGGAAGAAATGTGAAGATTCTCTCCAAACTAGGGCAACTAATAAATGGATTCAGGTTAAACAAACATAAGGAAAAGCATTCTCATAGTATCATGTTTCAATTAAAAGGTATCCCTTAAAAATTACTCAGTTTACTTGACATCTCTCAAGAAGCGTAGATGACAGGCATCATTTTCAAGTTAATCAGTCTGTCCAATTTGYCATTCACAATTTGCATGGTATACCAAGTCTACTTAAATCCACATTTTATCTTATATTTTCTCATCATCAACTTTCAGCAACTTAAATAGCTTTCACAAACTTAAATAAGAATTTTGTCATTCCTTTGATGACAGTGGTGCATGAAAAAGCGGAGGAAAATTTCTAACGTTTCTAAATTTATCTGCCTGTTTCTCAGAACCGAAATGTTTAGCAAAAAGGAAGTAAACGTCAATATTACCTTATTGTATTCTTAGTATTTCAAGTATGGTGATGAATTTGGAGTTCTTTGGAAACCTGTCTGACATAGATCTTCACTTTGATCTTTAATGTGGGATTTATTTAGAAGCTGTTTTTTATTGAGTTTGTGTCTTGTTCTATGTGAGTCCCTGGAAGATTTGGTTAACGTATGCCTAAGCTAAGCTTCACTCATTTATTAGTCAGCTAATAGGGAAGGGGAAGGAAGAGGGAAGGGAGAGGGAAAGGAGAGGAAAGGGGAAGAGGAAGTGGAAAGAGAAAGAGAAGGGAAAAGGGGAGGGGAGAGAAGGGAAAGAGGAAAGGGAGCAAGAAGGAGAAGGGGAAGGTGAGGAGGAGGGGGAGAAGAAGGGCAAGCACAAGGGGAAAGGGAAAGRGAAGGGAAAGAAGGGGAAGGGGAGGAGAGGGAAGGGGAAGGGAGGGAAAAGGAGAGAGGAAGGGAAAAGAGAAAGGGGAAGGGGAGGGGAGGCAAGGGGAAGGGGAATGAGAAGGAGGAGGAGAGAAAAGGAGAGAGGGAGGAAAAAGGGAAGGGGAAGGTTACATTAACACACTCCCTTTCATTTTACTCCAAAATCTAATACTTCATTTTTATGTTAAAACACAGCTTAAGTCATTCACAAAACATAAAACTGGTTATGAAGACATTTGACCACCTAGTACTTAAATCTGCATTTGTCCACACTGATATACGTTACCATATAACCAGAAACTATTCTGGCAGGGACGTACAGTGAAGCAAGTGCAGGAGGAAATTGCTAGTGTAGCCATAACATCGACACGGCTTCCGATTTTTCCAAGAGTGATGGAGACAATTTTATTGAAGAAGAGGGATGAAGGTTCTTTCCAAAGACGAACACATGTCTAAAATTCTTCAGTGATCAACAGAAAATTAAACATTTCAGAAAGCCACAGCAGTCGTACAGTGGAAGATACTGGCTACCAGTGCATAGAGTTTGACGACCATCGGTATCTGCAATCAATGTTGTTGCCATCAACGAAGGATATCCTCTAATCTCTGCTGGTTGCTGCTCATCCAAACCATAGCTTGGTGATTCATTTCAAATTTTTAGATAGATTCAATCCTCACTCAAGTATTATTGGAAAACCTCTAGACAGGTGTCTTGTGCCATTACCAACCTACTTCATCTTTCTAAGTCACAATTTTCCTTTGTGTTTCCTCTACAGAAGTTAAGTCGTAAAAATTTAGACATAAAAGCAAGCATAATCCTTAAAGTTAAGAAAAAAACACCCGTGAACTGTCTTCCTAGAAACTGAAYATGCTGTAATTTGCATTTTACCTGTAAAGCAGAAAATCACAATGYATGTTGTCAATAATATAACAACCTGATATAAAAAATATAACTATACTAATTTAGACACATGATTAGAAGTTCAATGTTGCAAACTTTAGTCATCAGTGTAGCATTTACTATTCAATAGCCCCATTGTGTTTGCAGAATTATCTTCTTATTCTGTGTTGGAATCTAAGATGAATGTGTATATTAAAAACTCCAGTGTTCACGTTGCATAAATATGTAAGAGCATTTTTAATAAAACTCTTTATACCACCTTTGGTTCCATCCTATTACTCCCATATGTAATATACCTAACCAGAGATTACTTGTAGAGATTGAACCCGAAACTTTTAATATGAGGTTTCTTGCATTTGAAATAAAAGAACTGAATGTGCCAATAACAACTGTAGATTATTTTCTTCCTTGTGGTCATTCAGTGAGGACATGATATAGATATCCAGTATGAAGCAAGATATTGAGGCTATCTGGATCATTAGTTTTTAATTACCTTGGACACAGATCTTTCAGCACTGAATGAGCTAGTGAGTGCTAAAGCTATAGGTACAACCAAAGGACACTGGTTTTGTTGGTCATAAGTTTTATGCTGATGCCCTGYTGCAGAAACTGCTATTGGCTTACAGTTACAGTTAAAAAAATCAGTAAAGTTTTATGTATCTTTAAATGTGTGTGTGTGTTTGTATGTATATAAAGTATATATCAACACAGACCCACAAAGATGTAAAATCAAAAGAAAAGTTTAATAAACTGAAATTCTAAAGAAATATTCGGAAGATCCTACAGAGTTTCTTATAGGTTTTTAATGAAAGACATATTCCAATCAGAAGAGATAAATATGAGGACTCAACTTAGAAGTTAATTAAATGCATTTACTACACTATGGTTAAGGTATTTAGGGTAGATCAAGAAGTAAATCAACATAACTATCTAGACTTGAATAGTCCAGAAATCATATACTAGATGGGATCTGACAAAAATATTTTTATAAAATTTCAAAAACTTCACTCTGTTAGAAATTAGTACAGAAAAAGGATAGTAATAATTTTAAAAAGTATTAGCCTAATAATGGAATAAAAACACTTTAAGAAGCCAGGTTATCTATCGGTGATACAAGTAAAACTTGTCTTATAAATCAAAATATTCTGTAGTTTGAATTTTAGTTCAGCTAATAATTAACAGATTAGAGTATTGGGAGGTAACGAATAACTTAGCGGGTTTAACACCACTTACCCTGTTGGTGTTCATGTAATAATGAATGTTGATTTACTGGCTATGAAATAATTAGATTATGCTTCAAAAATCTACAACACTAATTGCCGATCTGGTTTGCTGCATGACTTTCTAAGGATTACAATATTCTGCATTAGTACMCAGCAGGCAAAGTTGTTTTTTCTTTCAACTCTTTGCAGTTGAACTCTGAAAATAGCATTTTGCACTATTTTGTTCAGGAATCTATCATATCAACTTTTTTCTTTCTAAAATGAACCAATAAAATGCTTTTCTTCTTTAAGAATAACAATAACTGCTCATAATAATATCTTTATTGATTTCCTCCAGTTTCTTCAATTAGCACTGCTATGCAATTTATCGTTAGTACTGCAAGCTAGTTCACATACTGCAGAATATGTGAGGGTATGTGAACAGATCAGAGGCAGAATATAGAGCAGTTAAGGAAGGCATCCTAGCTACATGCCTCAGAACACCATGCCTATCAGGCACAAATACATCTTTTATTTTCTACTGAAAAGACAAAAGGAAAACTAAGAGGCGCTAGCATAGACTAATGGCCATATTTTAAATAAATTTTTTTTTTTTTTTGAGTAAAGGAAGAACAACACATGAATGAGAGAGAGGAATAGATATTTATGTATTGTTTTTAATTCTTCAGCACAGGAGCTTTATGAATATAGCCCAGGAGTTTKGGCATTAAACTAACTGACAGACTGATTTCAGAGGTAGTACGTAGATTCTAGCCTTCTTCCTAAGGTTATTTTCTTGTTGACAATTTTTTATTTTATAAGCAAACATACAGACATGAGACGTGGAAAAAAAAGAAAAAAAGAAAAGAAAAAAAAGTACCAATCATAATATTTTATAGAATCAGAGAATAATTGGGTTTGGAAGGCAATTCTGGATATCTTCTGGTCCAACCTCCTTTCTCAGATAAGATCACCTGTCAGACAGGACACTGTGTCCAGATGGATTTTGAATACATCCAGGGATAGAGACTCAAGAGCCTCTTCGGCAATCTGTTAAACCACTCACACTATATATTTTTTTTTTTCTCATTCAAGTAGAATTTCATATGTTCCAGTCTGTGGCCATTGCTTCTTGTMCTGTCATTGGGCACCACCGAGAAGAATGCTGCCTGTCTTCTTTACATGCTCTCAAAAGAAGGTGAGATTGCCCTCAATCTTTTCTTCTCCAAGATAAATAGTTTCAASTCTCTCAGCCTCTCCTCTAATGACAAATGCTCCTGTCCTTTAATCACTTTGGAATCCTGCGTGATGACCAGGGCTTATGAATGTGAAGCCTCTTTCAATTGTCTGAAGAAGGCCTCAATTATCTCCAATCTAGTGATCTATAGCAGAAACCCACTACAATGTCACACATGATGGTCTGATCACTAATCGACCACTAATCTTCACTCATGAGCTCTCAACTGGCTCCTCAGCTGCCACCAGAGATCTGCATTCCCACCGTTTTCTCAGAGAACAATACCCCAACCACCACAGCAATCCAGCCATGTGAGATATACGGCCTTGTCTTCCTGATCACAATGGGACTGTAGCCCTGTAACTGCAACCCGACTTTTCGCTCTTCCTGTTTGTTTTCCGTGATGTGTGCATTAGTGTGAAGGCTCTTCAGAAAGTCACCCTGGAGTGTTAGCTCCCTAGAAAAGGCATGAGAGCTTTCCTCATAAGGTGATTCCATAGATTACTCTGTATTTATTTGCATATACTTTGCATGATTCTCCTTCATTCCTATTTTGTTAATAAAGAGGGTCCATGCTGTACACCCCATTCTAGACCCTTTGTACACACCATCCCAGACCCCTTGTTTGCCAAACCCATTCACCACTTCTTTATTTGTCCTTTGGTTATTCCCTCTCTGCACTGTCATTCATAGCTTAAAGCCATCTTCACCAGGTTGGCTAGCTTGTTGGCAAAAATACATTTGCCCCCATTTCCCAGGTGGATCCCATCTCTACCAAATCCTATTGTCAACACAAGCTGCGAAAACAACTGATGACCCACAGTATCTCTGGGTCCTCCTCAGGCCCTATCCCCTCACGAGCAGGCCTGAGGAGAACACACCTGCACCTCTATGCCCTGTATCATCAACCCCAGAGCCACATAGTGATGTTTGATGCTTTCAGGGTTTCCTCTGCAGTATCGTTGTTATCCACGCAGAAGATCAACAGGGCATCATAATCCAAGAGCCAGACAAGCCCAGATARATAGCCTTTCTTTCAAAGTACGTCTTCTCATCAGTATGTTCAGATTCATCTCAATCATTCCTGCCACCTATGCAAGTTCCTATCTCTTTGCACTGAGAAAAGCTAAATGCAGTTATARCACTGAACTCAGGAAGACAGCCTCTTGCTTCCATATGTCTTCTTAAAAAAAACTTGCTAAAACAGAATTTCTCAAAAGCTGAGAGAGATCCTCTCCACTTTTTCTATGTCTTCCATGTGCTCTTCTCTGAAAGAGAAACATGGACAAAATCTTCCTTGATGGACATGGACTGGACAAGGAAAATAAAGCAAAAATTCAGATCTTTGAGCTTTTATGCTGATCTTTTTCTTCTTATCTCTTTAAAATGGCTACATCTGTATAGAAAGCCCCATCATACTTAACAGTGCATTGAATTTCTCTTGAGAACAACTAGATGATCATACCCATCAAGCTGATTAGATGGAAAAAGTAATAGTTTTCCAAATCTGATGGGACTTCAGCATTACATAGGCAACAGATAGGTACTGCAGAAGAAATGGAAGCTCTGTATATTTTTTTTTTTAGATTTGCAACTTTTAACTCAGGGACTAAAGTGAAGGACCTAATTCCTTGTCAAATATCTAAATCCCTTTTTAGATTTGTCCCTGTGCATTGTTAACCACCTTTTCAGTTTTAGCGAGCCCTACAATTCTATATTGCTTAAAACTTTGTAAAGGTGAAGCTCAAATTCAAGCTAGACACATTTCTTCTTTTGGCACACTAACACCTAACTCATTACAGAATCAAAAAAAAAAGGTCTTGACTGGCAGGCAAGATGCAAAGACAATCAACCAAACTGCCAGCTGTATAACTGAGCTAGTCATTCTGGGATACCTTTACAGCCAATGGTGGAAGGCAAGCACGTTTAGTGAAAAAAATCTGGTTGATATGTAAATATCATAGGAGTCAGAAAAGTAGATGTGAAAGTGCCCAGTTCTCTCCATTCAGTATGGAGGAAGCAGASTGTGAAATGGATCAGTGAAAGGTATCTACAAAATACCAAAGTCTAGGACTGGTAAAAATAAAGTCTGCCTTAGGTGATAGTGCCTAAGCTTTGAAAAATCAACAATGATTATCAAAAAATAGCTTTTTACATAGAGAATTTGCTTAGTCTTTTGTCATTACTGTATATTTACATGAAAACTACTGGGGGAAATGTTAAATAGCTCTCACCTAAGCCATATTAATGGAAATTCTCTGACCCTTCTCAAAATCAAATCTAGCTCAAAGGTCTACTCTTAACATTGTTTTGTCACCACCTGTTTCAGCGCAAATGTTTGTGAAAACATCATTTCCTCCAACTAACGATTGGCTTCAAAAGCAACACGTATAAACAGGCATTATCTGTGATGATAGAATAAGTGAATAGATTCTASCAGAGTGAAGTCATGGTTTTTACGAAGACCTTCTACTCTTCCTTTAGAATCATATCTATCGTAGGAGATGGAAATGACTGGAGACCAATTACTGGACTTATTAATATATACATAATTCTCCACAATAAGATTAGGTTCAGGAAAATGTAAAACACATTTGCAGATTCCAAAGGCTATTATATGCATGAAAAAAATATTATTACTATTACTGAAAACATGGAGTTAATTATTTTTGCCACATCTCACAAATTAAAAAAATAGTTTAAATAAAACCTTAAATATATTATCTCTGGCACAGGCAAACATTTCTGTGCATTTTCTCAATAGGATAATGAAATTTAGTTCTCTGAAGATGATACTAGYCTTAACCTAGTTATAGCTGAATTGAATATGAAAATACAAATAAATTGAAATATTTTGTCATGGTATGTATTGTAAATAAAATGTTCAAATTCACTGCAAAGCTTGTCTTCTTAAATTAAATCATTTACAAGTCTTTCCAATGTTCCAAATAAACAAAAAAAAATGTAGTTCTTATTTCATATTTACATAAATAGTCTGCATAATTGTTGTTTTAGCATGGTTACTGCATAGGTTGATTTGACTAATATTAAATATGTATGAATTTCCTGCTATTCCCTAGGGCTCTCAGAAACAAGATGAATCTCAAGAGTCTGTTTTAAAGTTTAAATTTAAAGAATAAAATCCTTATGGATCCAAGCATCTTGACTCTATTTTCAGTTATTGAAATCTAATTTTCACCTCAAGTAAACATTTAATAAATAATTATTACCTGAAGATTTACAAGTAGTGCCAAGGTTAAGTAAATTAATTGTGTATATTTTTTCAAGCTTTTGGACGGTTCTACATCCACCCAAACAATAGCTGGGACATGATTGATCTTAACTGCATTGACTTTTTGCAACACTATTCACATTGATGAATTAAAAATTTCCAGTATAGCTGACCGAGAAACTAAGCCTTGGAAAATGCAACTCATGTAACTACTCTCAAGAAACTACTAATATCTTTGCTGGATGCAGATAGTAATTTATGATAAATATCAATAATAACACTTAAATAACATAGGTTACATTTTCTTCCTGTTAATCATTTGTTATGCACAAAAGACTTTCATGAGCTATAATACAGCTATTGTCACTCATGGGCTTGATAACTGCCGTTCTTACAAATGTTGATCTTACACTGAATTCAGTGGGCCTGCAAAGTAAATATAGAGTCCTGTTAAAAGAAAAATGTAAAAAAACAAGTCATATTCCTCAGTATATTGCATTACTGATTATTGCACTCACAAAAATCTTAGATGTTGTACATGCTGATGCCACAATTGCATATGCATTTGTCCTTTTGCAGTTCATGAGATTATATAACTAATAACAGCACTAGGCTATGTTTCCAAGAAACACTGAAATTGCTCTTAATAACTGTTGAAAAAGGCTTTTCTGACACTGTTCTTAGCCAGCYAAAGAGGAAATGCTCCTAAAAGCATCCTTAGCTGAAAGAAAAAATCAAAACAACAACAAAACAAGGTAATTGTTACCATTGCCCATTTTCTCCCCACTTGATTGGTCAAACTATAAGGACAGTCAGTTTACAATCAAGTCCTCATTACTATTGTTTATATATTTCTACTAGTCATATTTAACTTTGATGCAATGATTCCATATTTACGGAATATTCCATATTCCATAAGTCAATTCTTTTTAGCTTCAATTCTCTGCAAAAAATAGATCACACATTTCTAGTAAGATACCTCTGTTGACCCCTCCTGAATTTTAGTATGCGACACACAAGTAAAGTAAAGTGGCACCACTAATAACCATTATTTTTTTTTCCTGAATCTGTATAGTATACTGGATATCTTCCAGTCACTTCTCTAAACAGAAGCCAAAGTTTATTTCTATGATGGGTAGAAAAAAAGAATAAAATAAAATTTGAGGTGACTTCAATGTGAGCCAAGTACTGTAATGAACCTATAAAATGCTTAGTGAGATGCAGTCAGGCTTGCAGATGTGTTTACAAAAAGGAATGTTCTAGTTTCATATTTATTATGAGCTTTCTCTGATTTAAGACTACTATATATTGAAACTGAGTAAACAGGCCCTTATTTACATAAATGTCAGCATATCAAAACAAAACTAAACTAAAAAAAAAGTCTTTCAAAATGGTATTATCTTCAGTAAGCTCTCTGTAATTAGGGAATAAAGAAACCTTATTGAACCCAAGAAACAGTTCAGAAAGGCTATTAGAAAAAAAATCAATACCCTTAAAAATAGTAATGCAAAGATGGGATTCTAAAATGCTGTTTGTTGGGTTYTGACTGCATGAAATCATCAAAGTGCAGCATTCCAGTAATATTTTAATAACACATTGAGGTAGTGATATAATAGATTGGCAGCTTTTTGTATTTTAGTCCAAATGTCTTGATGCATAACTTTGGCATAGGAAGAGAGAACTCGTATAAGTAACTTTGCATGTGGATTCTTTACTTTTCCGGTAGCTGGAAATGGAATGATGACGAGCTTGCACTTTCATCAGAGAAAAGTGAGTGCAACAGTACTAAACTCTAAAGCAGTGACAGAGAAGGATTTTGCATTCATTTTGAAAAGTGTAGAATACTAAATCATACACAAAGCAGGGGAAATTTGGATCCTCATGCTTAAAAATACGGTTTTCTCCTTGAAATGTGAGAGTTTAATGACCTGACAGTGAGTAGACCTAGACCAAATAGTTTAGCTTATGAGACAGCATTTTCCCCATACTAAATAAAGTCGAATGTTACTAATTTCAAAGAGAGCTGGGAAGATCTTTGGCATCTCCTGAGAAACTGGCTCTTTGACTGTTCTCATTGAAGTCAACGGCAAAACTCACATTTGCTTGGGTAGAAGCAAGTCCTAAATACGTGATTCTTAAATGAACATTTGCCAGGCTAATTATACAGAAGAATGGCTCATTCTTTGCTTCCTTGAATGACCATACTATGAAATGATTAATTTAAGGATAACATTCCTACAGTTAAACTGGTTACTTTGCATAGTAACAAATAATCACCATCAAGGGAAATTATTTTGGAACATACTTCATACTGTTTATGCCATACAAATACAAATGGTGGGAAAATGCTGTATATCTATTCTGCTGCTCCTTTGGGAATATTGTAATGGCAGAAGGAACTGGCCAATTCTAGCCTTGATAAAATCTGTTCAGTTTTCCTATGTTTAGTTCCCATATGTTCTGGTCCTCAGGAGATGTGAGGTTTTTTCCATTATTTAAATGGGGCTTCTACCATTTCCCCTGGGAGACTATAATGCAGTCCAATAAATCACACCATTAAGACCGCTTTTCAGCCTAAACTTTCCTTTTTTGTACACTTCAGCCCATTATATGGAGTTATACCTCCACGCATCTTCACAAAGTCTTAAGTCAATGATTTTTTCTTCACTCGTTAATAAAATTCAGCAAAGCACTAACAGTGTCACAGAAAAAAAAAAGAGGGAAGTGGTAAGATTCTACTGTACTTTTATGATTAAGCTCTAGTCTTTAGTCACACTGAGTTTGGGGAATATGCTGACCAATCTCTTTAAATTCCTAAGGAARAACAAACTAACAAGCAAACAACAACAACAAAAACAAAATCCAGACTGCGAGTAAAGACACAGAACCAAATTTGTTCCAAAGGCAAGTACTGAAGAGCAGAAGGMACATGCTCACAGCTTCAGCAAATCAGTGCTCCCAGCATGCAAAATAGTCATTCTACAAGCCACRTCCTCACCAAGTGAAACATGGTGAAATTTTACATGGAACAGAAGCATCTGTTATGTATTCTAACCTTATACATAGAGACAAAAAAGAGAGTAAGACAAGGATTTTTGGAGAATATTTCAACCCTTTAACAACTGATTGACACTCTGCATTAGCCCCAGCGATKGCCAAACTTTTCCAGTTATGTGACTCCAGGCAAGACCACTTCCTACAGCTGAGAGATATCATTAACCAATGAGGTTAAGGGCACCGGCTCACAGACTTGCACCGTGATTTGTTGATGGCATGAGCCATGAAGCATCAGCAACAGGCCATCAAATACCACAGGAACTGCTCTTCCTTCCCCTACTGACCATAGGTACAATGATTCTTTCCTGTTAGATCAATGGAAAACTGGTCCAGAAGGACTACTGCTGCTGCTGCTGCTCAGTTCAGTTTTGTGTGATGCAGTGTTAAGAGAGTAGAGGTTTGTTATTGTCTTATTTCTTAATTTTCTTCCCATCATAGCATATTATGAAAATCAAGCATCTGCACATGGCACTTGCAAACCTTGAATAGCCAGAAGAACAAATCACAGTGCAAAGTGATTTACTTTTGTCAGGGCACAAGCATTCCTAAGATCATTTRAAAATATACATTTGAAAAACAAGCTTTCTGCTATTAGACAGTCAGTCGCAGTCAGAAACATGCACCAAAGACATGGATGTGCTTTCCATCTTATATTAATGCTTCTGTATTTCAAGGGGGTGTGGTTGTACCTTGGCTATTTTTTTTTCTTTTTTAACACTTGCCAGTTGTCATTTTTTCAGCTCAGGTACATTGTCATTTTGCTTCTTCCTTTGTTAGAGTTATGGCAATATATATTAGTTTGGGATTTGATCTATCTTTCCCTTCTGAAAGGGAATGTGCCTATATGAACCTCAATTCTTAAGTGCAAGATCTTTGAAAATGTTTACTTTATTTCAAGGTTATTCCTGGATGRTAAACATATGAAGAAAAGTATAATCATATGAATGCTACACGCAGCTTTATTGAATATACAGTAGCTTCACTTGATTTCCTTTTCATATTTGTATCAAACTGGATATCTATTCTAGACAGACTATCATTTAAAGCAAGAGACATACCAAATGAGTAAATGAGGTTATATTACTAATTAGCATACTGTCTCCTACTACCTCCAGTAAGCTACAAAAATGTGACTTCCATTTTATCACATAGATGAAACAGTTATCTTTCAGGGTTTGAAATTTCTGTGATCTTTATGCTTAATAAGCTCAGTAAAAGGCATTCAAATTACATCACTTTTGTCTTGGAAGTTAAATTGGGAAATATTGCATTCTCTGAGATGATAAACTCTGTAGAAGATAAATTATCATGAGAAATAGTTTTAATTGATTTACCATAATAAAAGTTATGTGACTTTGAAGTGCAAATGACACATTAAAATGAAGCTACAGTATGTTGATAATAAAGTGGCTKCTTTGTTAATGGAATTACTGACACTGCAGATGCTTACAGAAGAGTTGTCCTCTATTGTTAAGTGAGAAACATTGATGGAAATTGAAGATATACTGTATTTAAATCCAAGCTCAGCTCTCCATCTACTGTGAGTTCTACACTGATTTCAATGAGTATAAATAGAATATATTTTAACAACACTAGATACAACACGAAAACGATTAGAGTCTGAAATTACAGCACAAGGGTTAGTAAACAGCTATTCTTGCTTTATCCTTATCTGGCTTTATCTGGCTTTTCTAATTGTGATTGCAAAGGCCAAAGCCCCTGGAAAATTGTCAGTCTCTACCTCAGTCTCCCCATTTGTAAAACTGAGCTAATAAAATAACATTGTCGGAACGTGTGTCTTCCTCAGAGAGATCTGGTGTCTGTATTAAGAACGAAGGGAATTGTGGATGGGTTCTAGGCAATGATACTGGTCTGTTGTACTTTAGCCTTCGGACTGCAAGCAGCCTGCACATCTTATAAATGCAGTTAGAATGCGGTGACTTTATTTCTACTTCTTGGGCCATTTAACATCACTAAGACCTTACACCAGACTCTCTCCTTAACGAATGCTCTTCCTCGCTCAGATCATTTCACCTTATTTTTCTTTTGTTTTGTTTTTCCCAGTCTTTTCTCCACTCCTGACTATCTACCCTTAAGTTGTCTCTAAACTGTGATTCCTAATTTCAATTTCCTTTCTACTTTCCTTGAGAAGTGTCTTTCCTACTTTCTTGTCCCAGAAGTTGCATACATTTCCTATGCTTTTGCTGATGCTTTCCCAAACATTGCATGTCTTGTCTAAACTCATCCTTTACCTAGTTCTTGCTGTTATACCTGTATATATAATTCTTCTCCTTAGGATATTTTCTTTTTGTTTATCTCATTCTTTTCCTTACTGTTTCTGAATTCTAAGTTGAGACATATAACAAAATAATGATTCTGTCAAACTTCAGGTATCTCAGCACCCTGTAAATTTTAACTCAAACGGATCCTATAGCTGTCTTTTATTGAAACTATTTTAAACACATAGGTGTAAGAATCTGTAAACACTCTATATGTAAGCACACTGCTATGCAAAAATGTTGTATTCTTACTTATAACTTTTTGCTAATCTGAACACCTATTCCTTTCAAAAATAATAAAAGATTATGTTAACTGTATCATTTCATGTACTTACACCAATAATGATTGAACTTTACTTAAAGTTTTCACAAAAGTAATAGACAAATACAGTTAAAATAGCAGGGGTAACAGTAGACATCAGGTGCTTACTTGTTTGCATCCATTTCCCAGTTTGTAGCACTCAYATATTCCACAGCCTTTCAGCTTGGAAAGCTTCTATGACTTTTTTTAGTAGCTGTTTAAACAAAAATAGATGTTTATCTCTTTAAATTTTTTGCCAGGAAGCTGTCACTTTCCCATTTACTCATGCTATGTTGTGACAGAATGTGTCAGCTTCTTGCACAAATGAAAAGAGATATAGACCTGTATTTACTTTAGCTGAAAAATAAGTAGTCATCAATTCTAGAAAAGTGTTTTCCCACCTGAAACGATGGATAAATAGGAGGGGTTTTGAGAAGTAACTGTTTACTAATGCTTAAAAGGTAGCTACAAACCACATATTCCAGTTCAGAGAAGATAGTCTCAGTATATGTAGAGTTAGATAATCTGTAGCAAATAAGAGCAGATATCCAATATCTGTACAGCTAATGTTCTTACTGAAGTCTTTGATTTTCAGCATCAGCATTGACAAAAATAGATGGGTGAACCTTGGCACGACTTGTTATTTGTTTGATATAGAACAAAAATATTAGATGGCTCTCTGGAAAACCTTCTCCTTGATTGGCCTGAAGAACAATGCTGAAAAGTATGGAACTAACCAGTGATGATCAGATATAAATGATGTACTATTTTAAGAGATTCTTAGATAYGTTTTTTAAAGTGCTTTTATGTAAGAAGGAAATAGAACAAAAGAGGGCAATGCATATCTGTATTACAGATACATATCTGTAACTTTATTTCATTTACAATTCTCTAATCTTTATCCATCACACAGATCCCAAATTACTACCATGTAACAGACTTAAAATACTTACTGCRGTTCAAAAACCAGTTCTTCAAAATATTCACTGAAAACTTCACTGCTGAGACAAACCAGAACATRGAACATCAAAATCATTAAAATCCATTAAATTACAACTAAATAATTCCATTCACTATGAGTCTAAGAAATTAAAAGTGGCCATGAAAAATGAAGTTTAGGTCTTAGACATCAAAACCACCCCCGAGCAGCTGAAAACCTGGCAAAACTCCCGCTGACTTTGGAGGAAGAGGTTACAGCCTAGAGGCTAAAGCTATGAGACGGCTGAAGGTGCAGCCCAGACAGCTGCGCATGGCATGCTTCATGCTGCAAGAAGGAACATAGTGCAGAAACCATCAAAACAGAGGAAATCTGCTGAGAAAGAATGCTTTCTTGCTMTGCCTGACACTGCAGCAATGCAGCTACACTACTGTACAGGAGCCAAGGTATGTGTATGCAATAAGGGCTGATTTTTTTACAGTTATGCCTTATTGAATCATTTCATTGAGTCATCAGGGCAAATGATTTCAGGATATCTTACAGTACCTTAGGGGTGCTCCATTTGCAGAAGTGTTTCAGAGTAGATGCAAGGTACTAGATGAATGCAAAGTCCAGAAAAATGCTTTCTAGTCCAGGTGAAGGTAGGTGAGAGAAAAATCAACACAGTGCAGCTTTAAAACAAACATTACAAAGTAAAAGCAAGAGAGGGCAGATGTCCAGATCTAGGTCTATAGCTCAATAAAAYTTCATCTATGAGACAGAGATTCTTCATAATCAGACCTATGTCCCTCATGGACAAGTGCTACAGAATATCTTAAACTGCAAAATTTTTGTAAAGATCAAAATCTTTGTAAAAATCAATGTAAATCTTTAGATTTYACTATGTGCTCTATTTAAATAGTGAGGTGGGAGAGAAGGATATTCATCTAATAACAAGATTGTTCTGTCATTTTTTCACGGGCACTAATATGTTTTCCAAAATAGCAATCAATACAAGTATTAACAATATCTTTATAAACATACAAGGAACCCTGCACAAGTTGGAGTCCCGCTTTCCCAGTCACAATACAGACATAAAGTAACAGCCAGATGCCTGTGAATAATTAATAATCATCATCTGTCAACTCTCCTTTCACCCTAGCCCCCAACCCTATCATCAAGAAAATACATTTTTTAAGAATGTTATTATATAATCACTGAGGTACATGGTGGTTGCTGCTGCATTTCGGGTGAATTGTTCTTAGCAACAGCTGCAACTGGATATAAGTTATTGCATTTCATATTGAAAACTTCCGTTTCCAATGATTTGCACTACACTGCAGTTGTTCAACAGAGGGAATTTGCTCACATTCTCTCTAGAACACAGTTCTGTTTTCAGGAAACCAGCGAAAAGTTCTCCTTTCAGGTGAAGAGGCAAATAATATAACAGTATTTGGATATGTGGGGTTTGGTGACTAAATACCTATATCATTTGCGGCGAAACATGTATTTTATGGCAACTCTGCTATGGAAAATTCCATAAAGATCTGTTTGCATAGCTGCTTTCATCCTGAAAGTAAGCAGGAAAGTACCTCACTAGGTACACATGAAAAATGATCAACTGCTTTGAAGATGATGTAGATCTTTGTTATTTTCATATCTTTTTATGCATCATAAAGTTAAAAATGTGAGATCTGGCACTTAAATTCTATATACATGTGTGCGTTTATACGTGTGGGTGCATGTAATTCAATAATTCAAAATCCTTACTCTAGCTCAGCAACACACTAGGAAGAATAAAAGTAAAGATATGAAAGAAAAGAGAAAAAAAACTGTATTAAGCTTTGATTAATTCATATTAAGAATGGCAATAACATTCCTGCAGTAAAACAACAAAACCTATGATTTGTATAGTGGTCACATGCATATCTAAAAAACAATGTAAAGTCAAGGTCATTATATGTGAAATTCCTCAAAAATAAACACTTGGGCTTTAAGATATTTATTCCCTGACCCTGAAATGTCAGCTCGACACTGATACTAATGTAGCACACTTGTCTCTAGAGTTTATCCCACTATGCAAAAGGGCTGCCAACTGTGAGAATCTTTCTGAGGTGCTCCAAGTGCATTCTCGAAACCATCTGCATATGTTATTTTATTGCTAGGTCTCATAAATCAATATTATGTAGAAACATCTATAATTTCATATTGTATTAGAAATAGGATAGCCACAGTGCTGCACATTTGAGGTCCTAATGACACCAGCAGTACAGTACTTACATTTTAAACATTTTATTGAACAGCTTGAGGTTATTTGGTTTAAAAAACCCCTAAATTGCTTCCTCACAAAACCCTGGGGCTCTGACCTAGTAAAGTTCAGGCTGCTGAAGGCAGGGGAGGAGTCCTTCTTGCAGCTGCTAATGGATGAGTAGTACAAAACAGCATTGGAAACTAAAGATCTGAATGCMGGTGGTTACATATAATCAATACAGCTAATAATAAGTAATGACATTTTTGGGTATGTGTACATGATGCTGCAAAATAACTTCTATTACACATACAAGGATCCAGCAAGGAGAAACCAGATACCCTAATCATAAGCATAGATGTCCCTCTKTTAGCACTTTTGATCACCGTGCTGTGAATCTGTCATGACTTGCAGGTCAAGAGCCCTGTTTCCTTTGGTAAAACATCAGCTGCGTTAACAGCCAGCTCCTGGTACTCAACCCTGGGGCTACTGTGTACTGTGCTATGCTACTCACCATTCTGAGTGTCTCATCTATATCTTCTTCCTACCCTGAGTTTGAAAAGGAGAGATGTGGCAGAAACTGTAAGAATTCCCTTAGGAATTTCTTTCCATGTCTCTCCCTTATGTCTTTCAGAAGGTTTTGTCACACGAGGCAATATAGCAGAATAGRTCTTATTCTCCATTTTCTTTATTTCTGCTTTTTATTTTTGGTTGACTTTTATTCCTTTTGAATCTTTCCTTTGACTGTTTTTAACCCCCCAAAACAATACTTCAGCCTAGTAGATCATTCTTAGCTAAATTATAGAGGGTTTTCAGCCTCACAGAGGTATCTCACAAAAGCACAGTACCTTATAAATAGATTATTTCAGAGGTAGCCATGTTTTYTCTCTAGTTTCTGCACAGATAAATCAACAATTATACCACTCTTAGAATTTGGCACCTAAGATGAGGTAAATTTCCTAATCCTGTTCTAGGACAGCACACCTATCCAAGTGAAGAGCTTARCTAGAAATATTCTTATACCTCAAACATTTGGATGTCTATAGATACACTACCCTCAGGCACATGAGCTCTGCCATTAGCTTCTTCTTAACCACATACTACACAAAAGCAGTCTCCTCCACACTTTATCAATATTACCTTACCAAGTCTTATGTGTGGGCCTCTTTGTACAGAATTGTGTTCATTTTGTGCATGTGTCATGGTCAGGCCAGGAAGGTGGCAATGAATGATTTTTTGTTTCCCAGTTTGGCCCAAGCAACTAGCTATGGCTAAAGATCTTGGGAGATATTTTAGTTGGAGTGAGAAGCTAATGATGGACACAGCGACCCTCTAATCTAACTCAAATGTAAAATCAGTGGGAGATTAAGCTGCAGCTGCTGTTATGTGACACCTGCTACTTTGGGTAACACTGAATGGAGAGAACTGAATGAAAGACTTAAGGATAGGGAAAYCAAAATCCAGTATGTATAAACTACATAAGCCTGCCTGTAATCTCCACCGATTTAACCATCCATTTTCTCAGTCACATGAGGAAAACAGCTTGTATTACTAAGACGCTAGTAGCTCAGAGGCATTTTCCTTCCAATCTAGTGTTGTGTATTTGATTCTCAGCTCCTTCCCATTCACCTTCCCAGCTCCCTGTTCCTTTTCCTCTCATTCTCTACTGCAGCTTCTGATGTCGCTGTTCTAGCTCAGAGCCATCACAATTCCTACTTCTGAACACATAGTACTTTTACTTTTCCTCTCACTATACATCTTTTCTATCATAGGACTGTCCTTTACCTTCTCCTGCTTGCACAGCTAKATAGGAGTTAGATATCCTAATACCTTTCCTTCTTTGACTTTGGTGTAATCATTGTATCACATGTAGTCTCTCATGTACTGTAACAGGAGGATTCCCAGTAATGATCTGTCATTTGTCACCACCATGAAGTCTTCTTTCTTTTTTCTTTTCTGTCACTTCTAGAAGTGACTGTCATTGCAGATCTGTTCTGCAGCAGTGAGTCACAAAATGGGAACTGTTCCACATTGCCAGGGGTTATAAGCTTCTTCATTTAACCAGCAGCTTAAGTTCTGGCTAATGGGAGAAGTAGGCTTCTAACACGCATAAAATAATTTTCCCTTCAAGRTTTCATTGACCATATAGGGAGCACTGTCTCCTAATATAGCCTGCTAAGTTAAATATCTAATGTTTAATGGTGTGAATAATGGTTTGTGTGTACAAAATAAATGCCAAAATTGCAAGTCCTACAATTTAAACTAGTAATGGCATAAAAAAATGCTCAGTTTATGTCTTGTATTTCTCATTCTAATGTCATTGCTCCCATATACCTTTTTTCTTTCATAACAATCATTGGCATTAATGACAGTAAATGTGTCTTTTGCCAAAGTTGTACATTACTTTGAAATATCACGGATAAMAGWACARAAAARAAAAAAAAAAAAAAAAAAGACGAAAAAAAGAAAGAAACTATGTGACCATAAAAGCTCAGCTATAAAATAATCTGGCACTAATCTTTCATTTTCATTTTATAACTGTAAAACCAATTTTTAAAAACCATTCTCTCCTCTAATGTGAGTTCAACATGGTTATAGGACACAGCTTTAAGTCTGAAAAGCAACAACAAAATAGAGGAAATATTCTTGAAAAGCAGAAGGTTTGGAATATGTTTATTTTACATTTTTCTTCTCCTTGTGGATATTTTCAGTAGGTTATGTCTAACATCTGTAGACATGTTTGCTACCAGTCTGAATTAATTTTTATGTTATATTTCTTTCTGATGCTTCTGATGCTTTCTGATGCTTCAATATTGATAACATTTGCTAATATCTTGCATCAAAATAGTAAACATTTATATCAGGAAAAAAAAGTGGAAAAAGTGAAAAAAAGAAAAAATAATTTTCTGTTTAAATGAAGGTGAGTGAAGTGCTTTTCTACACGTCACAGGAATGAAGAACATTATAATTTCTGAAGAAGTTCCTTATGTTTCAACACACCCCTAGCCACCAGGTTGCATTTTGTTCCAAGTGGTCTCTCTTTTTCTCTCCATTTTTTTTTTTTTTCTCAGTAGTGTCATGGAATCTTTCCAAGATAAGACATTATAGACGTTTTTCATGAAGCTCTGTAATTCCAAAATATGTTCCTATGGCTGGGTGACACATTTTCTAGAGACAGGAGCCTCATTGAGGGGCAATATATGACGTTTGAGAATGTCTCCATGTGACAGGAGTATGACACATYGTCTTCCTAAAGGTTTTTTCCCAAGGCTAATTGATTTTTATTAAGTCCAATTTTGCACATTAGAATCACTGTCGCCATTGTTCGATTTTACATTTATGGTACAAAGCAGAATGAGTTTTCCTAGTAATCATCATATGTTTGAAGAAGGTTGTGCTACAAACAGAGAAAGTGAGGGGACAGAACCTTTGTGTTGATTACTCTGGAAATTCAAGATACGCTTTTATTCTAAGAAAGAGTAAGCTATTAAGATTTACAAGCAATACAGAATTCAGTGTCCTAAGCTCTTTGGACTTCAAAGAGCATTACAATCCAAGCTTGTTTGAAGTGGATAAAGAGATTCAACACCGCATATCTCATTTTGCCTGCCATCAGAGAGTCGACTAATGTCAGAGGATGATGTGATTTATACTGCATGGGCTCGTAGAGTTAAAGGTAGTGCAGTATCTTAAAGGCTATAGAAAACATTATAATGTATGTTCCTCAGTACTGAAGTCATGTAGGAATTTATGGTATTAGACAAATTTTGCAACGTTTCTTAGCAAGAATTTGCATTAAGCCTCAAAAAAAGTCTCCCATTCATGTCTCAAAGAAAGAATATCTGAATATTCTTTGTGCAACAGCAAATGACATTACCACTAAAGTGACCTGTATAATCACAATGATTGCCAAAATTATGAATTTAGTAAAGGCCAGATTTAATAAAGAACTTAGTAACTTAGGATTGGATACAACGGTTCRTATGTTTTAGATGATAGACCCAACTGGCATCCAAAACCCCAAATATATTTTAGTTACAGTCACTAAATGTCTGGATGAGAGAAAAGCATAAAATTGATTATAGRTCTCTCTGATCATAGCTTATTTGCTCATTAGGTACCTAAATCAGGCTCCTTATCACTTGCCTTGAAGAAAAATACACCCTCATGGAGAACTCATTGAAATGATGCCTAGCAAATTTTTAGTAGCAACTATTTTAAGTAAATTTTCAAAAAGATTTTTCTAGATCACAATTTGCAACCTGAAACTTGAGGCCCATTCAAATCCTCAGTCACATCTTTTCTTGGATCTGGCCCTACACTTCTATTTGCAGAAGAATTATAAATGGAAATGAATGGAGTTGTTGGCCTTACAAAGTGAATACAACATTAAAATGTATTAACACAGTGTTTTTTCCCAGAGGCCATTTTAAAAACTGGTTGATTCGTAAYGTGTCTTATCCATAAAAAAGAACCCAGTAACAGTGTTACAAGCTATAGTACTTTTGATCATTATAGGAAAATTCTTTAGGAAAAAAAAAAGTAGGAAAGGCAAGCACATCATAATTTATCGGAAGATACCAGTGTCTTTTCAGAAATATTACCATTTGATTCACCACTCTGCAACACCAGCCTTTTTATCTATATAATTACATTGAGTGTTTTCCTTTCCAATTAATTTAGTASTGTTGGCAGGTGCCAGGTTGCAGAATACAAGGCTCATTACTTATCCACAGAAGTAATTTCTCATCATAGTCTATAGGTTTCCTCTCTGCTCATCAGCTGACTTTGTCCCAGTCCGTATGTGTTGTGGTGTACTCTAGCTCCCCAAGACACAGGTAAACAACGAGCCTTGAAGAATCAGACTGGGAAATCCATACAGATGCCCCTGGAATGCTCTTTACATTAGCCTTGCATTGTTGTCACATGATTATTTAAATAAACCTTAACAGCAGAAGCTAAAACCCAAGGAYGTATAGTTTTGATTTAGACACACAGACACCTCCTACTCCATGGGGACAAAACCTGGAACCTCCTCGCTCCTAGGGCGTAATCCTATCCTGGCTTAGCTATGAAGTAAAGGGTTTCCATTGAAASGTATAGCACACAGCATCAGCATCAGATGAAGGAAGAACTGATAAGAGCCAGAAAGGGAGACAGACAACCACCTCTTCTTCTTTGGTCAGAACTCGATAGAACATTAAATGTTGAACAAATGGCCTGGGTCACCCTCTCCAGGACACCAGACTGACAGTGAGGATTACTTTTTCTCTCCATTGATCTCACAGATGTATATACCTGCATGTATGCATGTGCATGTGTGTCTTAGGGKGAGGGTAACTGATTGTATCATAAAATTTATATTTCAGATAAAAGATGATTTATATGTGAGACATAGCTTCTAGATTAGGTAAATTCATCTTTACATCACAAGCAGGATAAGAAAGAAGCAGGAGATGCATGAGAAAGATTTAACCTTTTCTGAATTCTAGTAATATCTAAAATACAGAGCACAATCTCTTTAAAAGGTTTASAAGCTATTTACAAAGTTAAGAGATTAATCTATCCCATTTTAGATGGGAGCTGAGTGTGATGTATCTGATTTATGCAAATTCACTGACCTTATGAAACAATTTCATATTTGAAAGCGGAAGAATATTTTTATATGACTTTTTTTCCTTCAAAACACTTCACTATTATGAATTGTGAAAATTGTGTAAATTACGAATATTTATATGTATGTGCATATACAAATATGCACACATCTAAGTAATTTTCAGTAGTATGAAAAATACATATTTGAAAGAATGTTATACGCAACAACTCGTTTATTCAAACTTAAGAAACAGTTTTGACAGAGGAAGCAAAAAGGTATTTTCAAGAATATTAATGTAGAGATGGAAAGCCAAGATATGTTTTAAGCTCTTGAAGGACATAGTGAACAGAAATAATCACTTCATTGCAATAACTAAAAGTATTAATGTTTTTGTTTAGTAACTTTAAAATGCATTTAGGAATTGTTTATCCTAARAGCTAAAAAAAATTAAAAGTGAATTAAAGCAACCAGTGACTCAACCCCTCTTTAGAAAAATTCCTAAATAGTAAAGTCTTTTTAAATCAAGTTTTTCTGCTTGCTGATTTAAATAATGATTAAAAATGTTCATTTAAATCAAAGAATTTCAATCAAATTAATCTGACCTACTTTYAAGTAATTATATAAGATGAAAGATGCTTTATAATGATGGCGAGTAGTATGAGCTAAAGGGCTAGTTGTTCTACAACCTTTTTCCCAAGCCAAGAAGTTTTCCATATAGAAATTAATCCGTTTTTTTCTTACTTTTCTCTGAGGAGTTCTTTTTATATATATAATATTRTAATATTATATATATTATATATATAACAAGCTGATTTTTTTTTTTATTTATACAAACTTCATTTGGCTATTATCAGCATCATATTCTTCTATTGTTCATACTGTTGTCTTTTAACCTACATCTGAAAYCAAGCATCAGGAGACCTATCATCATAGTAACACACTCAGAAAAACTTAAAGAACTTAGAAAAACTTAGGATAACAATGCCAAATAATCAAGTAATCAATTGTTCATTTAATTAGTGGGTTTTTTTCCCTAATTCAAGTAAATAATTAATGCGGGGCTATGCCTTCATCCACAGGATGAACAGTGAGAGCTTGTAACTATCCAAGAGAACTGCCCAATTAGGGCGTGATAAACTTCAAGTCTTCACCAACCTCAAGAGACTGCAGTTTTATAGAAGAAACTTGCTGTGTATCTTAAAGGAATTCAGAGGGAAGAGGAGGAAGTGCTGTACCCAGAATTAGAATCAGTGTTTCCTGGGAGTCACAGAAAATAGGCAGGAAAAGGATGCACTGAGATGATATTAAGTCTATCTTTAGGAACTARAGTTTACATAGTAATGGCTGTTACAGTCAACAGTATGAACTCTTTGAAAGGCTAGAACTAGTTTCAGAACTAGTTTGAGTTACAGTGGGCCTCTAAATTTCCTGTAGCTTAGGTGAGGGAGAGCCTGGAATTACAGAGTGCAAAGGACCAAAGGAGAACAAAGGACCAAAAGTGGAATTGCAATATCACATCAAAGCTTAGGGAACTTTTTTCAAATGCTTATGTAGTTATTTACCTTTTTGAAATATCAGTAACCCCTATAAGCATAAATTTTGACTATTTTCCATAAGAAGGGCACTGGTTTAAAAACACACTGGGAGTACAGTAGGCCATATATCTTACCATATACATACAGAGTTTTCCTATAATATCCTTCCTATTATCTTCAGTCTTCATATTAACTTTTATGAGAAACTAGTATGTACAATCTTCCCCTTCTCATGTGTATGCTTACTACAGAGAGGAAATGGAAACACTGCCTCTTATTCAGGTTTCTATTATAGAAAAAATAATCCAGTTTGAGAAAATAACAACACACAGAGAAGCAACCAGTCASTGACAATAAAGGCAATGGTAATAAAAGTTATGAACAAGTGTGAGAATAAAGTGGCCAATATGCAAACAAAAATGTGCATTTTATTTAAAGTCTTGTATTAGAAGTATAATCTAAATTGATATAAGAAACTCCTACACTAATTGAGTAATCTCAAGACAGATGTTGAGGGTGTTAAATTTACTTAAACAAAAGAATTTCCTACCAATTTAACTAAACTGATTTTTTTTTTATGTAGTCAAAATCAGTTCCAGAATTGAGGAGGGGAAAAAGTTATCCTAATTTTAAAGTAACAATGAAAAAAAAAAAAATGAAAATCAACTTGCTTTTTATTGGTGTCTGCAAAACATTGTCTGGAATACACATTAAAAGAGGAAATGCAGAAACTTTTTTTAAATAAGCAGATGGAGAAACAGGCCTTGTTTCTTGAGTCTGTGAGAGTCAGGCAAAATTCAGGCAAGATGTGCTAGTGTGATTTTTTTCTAGATTAAAAAGAAAAATAAAAAAGACTGCCACAACTGCCATGCAAGAAAATTTGTAGTTTTATGCTATTTAGATTAAGCTAGCCTAAACAGGACTAAATAGTTTCAGAGACATTTAACAGAGTCTCGTCATTAGCAATTGAAATTCATGGAGTTCTTTAGGAATTGCCTAGCATAGGGATCATCAATGGAAATATGGCTTTAGACAAAGCATTTCAAGGATATCTTTGGGACTGCCTCTACTGAAAACAATTAAATTACAGTAGGGACATAATGGTGTAAGCCATACGAAATTTAAAGGTTGAAAACCCCAAGAYCAAGGTGAATGCACAGTAATCACCACATTTATGAGTCCTTCTGTAGCAGGATTACCAAGAAAACCATTGAGCAAAGAGTACTGTGTTCATCACTTTATAGTATTGATTGCAAGTAATTTAAATATGTTAGTTTAAAGAATCATGAGCCTTTCTTGGTAACAGAAATTCAAACATCTGCCAGATAAAAAGATTCACCCAGAAAACAGAACTTAATGTGAACAGCATGTCTGAGGAAAACCAGGAGGAAAAAGAAAAAAAAAAGAAAAAAAAAAAAAAAGATAAGTATGGGAGAATCTCATATAGAAAGGCAGAAAAAAAATATATTTAGTAGCTATTTTTCAGAGTATAATTAAAGAATGATTAAACTGGCTGCAGATAAGATTTATAAACATTTTGGAAGCCTTTAGAAATTCAAATATTTGTGCAATTGTAAAAGACTTTTCTTGATTTTTAATTTCACCAGTTCTATAAGCAGACTTTCAAGTCAGATTCCCCTCACCTCTTTTCTTAAACATTTGTTTTCAGGAGTTGCAGAATTGCAGTACATGGGTGTGTAATTTTGAGAGCAAGAGAAATTTAATCGTGTGAACTTGTTGGCACTGAACTTAACGAAATTCCTGAAATCAATCACTCTATTAACACTCAGAAAATGCAKTAGTGAATCAAAAAATAATATGTACAGATATAAGAGTGGTGGAAGGGAGGTGAGGACTTATCATCCATGTATTTATTTAGGTATATAATGGTGACCTTACCTCATGTTGTTAATATATTTCAGAGGTAGGAAGGGGTTCTACTCCAAAAGCTCTATAGATACAAGTAAAATGACAAAGATGGAATATGAAGGCATAAATAAAAGAAAGAAAGGTGGAAACAAGGTATTTGCCTAGGAGGAAAATACCTGAAAACCACTCTATATAAACTATATCAGTGATAGATTCACACTCTCTAGTGAGAATACAACAAAGAAAAGTATTTTGTCCTGATCAACATTGCTCTTACCATATCATCCCTAGTGTTCGAGTGATATAATACTTCCTGCTTAGCACAGAACAATAGCTAGATCAGAAATAAAATAAAAATATCTGTTGCACTACCATGTTCATCTCTATATATCTTTACATATAGTTCATAATRTTTAAGGATCTGACCTCAAAAAAAAACAGAGCTCAATTCATTTACTAGATATACCATCCCACTGTTTGCATAAATGAGAAGAATAATGTTTTAGATTTTTTTTCTGACATACACATAAAATATTTTGTAAAGATCAAACTCAGAAACATATTTTCCTTCAAATGCACTCCATTTTTCTTTTTTCACTCATTCTATTCTAATTTTTCTCCAGATTTCTYTTATTAAAATATGACAGAGCACTGGAACAGGCTGYCCAGAGAGGTGGTGGAGTCTCCTCTGGAGACCTTCAAAACCCGYCTGGACATCACCCTGTGCCACATGCTCTAGGAGACCCTGCGTGTGCAGGGRGGTTGGACTAGATGACCTCTACAGGTCCCTTCCAACCCTAGCCATTCTATGATTCTATGATTCTATGATTCTATGACTATGCTTCAAATCTACAAAGCTTCTAGACTCTGTCACTGATTGATAGTAAAATAACATAGTCCTGGATCTGTTCCACTTACTCACATGGAATAGTAATTTATTCAAGCAGTAATTTCAATGATAACAATGTTATTCCTTTGTAAAGGTCTAGCATAGACTCAGGTATCAGTGAAATCTATTTTTATTTATTTGCTGAATAAAACACAGGCAGATCACTCTTGCATGAATCTCCTGATCCTTGAAAAAGGCAATTTCTCACAAAAAAAAAAAAAGTGTGAATCTGAGAAAATAAGATTGTTGTATTGTAAAAAGATGATTTGGTTGTATTTCCTAAGTACAGGACTATTCAGCTTCTTGAGGAATCAGATTTTGCAATAAGAGTATGTCTTGGGCACTTGTCTCAGCTCATATACTTTCTTATTCTTGCCCACTGTACCTTGGGACTTTCTAATTTATATAATCTCCTGAAATCTGAAATATTCTCCTTAGGTGTAGGAGAGAAAAAAAGATATTTTACATGCTTATTTCACTCTTAATAACTGTTTTACAGGATTTTTTTTCTTTGTCTATTATCACTGTCTTTTTTATGCACAGGATGGGACACTCTGGATCTGGGCCTATGAAGATCATATACAAATCCATTATTTCTTAATGACATTTCCATGTGAAATTGCATCTAAATAAAAGATGAAATTTATATTTAGAAATTTAAATTTGCTATTTGAGTTAAATCCAAATAAGCTATACTGTGGTGAATTAGACCATCTATGGATAAAAACGCAAACTTCACATTATGTATCTGATCTTGTTAACTTACCCAAGTTATCTCAAGCCTACTATTTTATCACAGATCTTTTGATACTCAAACTTCTTGAGTCAGAAAGTACATATTTTGCTCTTATGAAAAGCCTAAGAACATAGTGGATTAAAAAATCTTCTAGAAAACCATTTCAAATATATTCTTGACATGTCACTTTTCAAGGGAACATCTTTGGGATTCGTACTATTATTGTACAAACTTCACACAGGGAAATAAGAGAGTATAATCATAGTGTGCTTGTAATGCTAACTTGAAAACCTAAAATCTAACAGTGAGATTAAGAGGTCTCTTTGTCAAGGATGTCCAGACAGTAAGTTCTGGATACCTTTGACTGCAAGACATCAAAATCCTCCCTTGTGAGATAGGATGTCAAGGAGAATATTTATATTCATTTTCGAGGGAAAGAGTCTCCCTTTGTGTTTTTAACCAAAGTATTTGAATTGTATTCACTGTTGAAGAGAGGCATTGGTGGTGGGAATTAGCAGGGGGCAGCTTGGTAGACTCCCTTACAGCTCCGTCACTTCTGACACAAAACAGAGATGTTTTTGAACAGTCACTGTCCTTTCCCAGTTGTAGCTGTTTTGCATTGACAGCCCACTGAAGTACAGGATGGAAATTTACAACTCTAGATTTCTCTTAAGGTAGGGGATAGAAACATAGAAATTTGCCCTGAGTCACAGAATGACCTGGGAAAGGAAGATTCTTTCCCACTTAACAGTTAAGGAAGAGAAGAAAAGATACATTAATAAGTGATATGGGTAATCCACTTTCTTTTGTTCATTGTTCTTGTTTGGTGAGCTATATGGTTTGGCTGGGCTTTTCTCCGAGTTAGAGATGAGGCAGATCAGATATAAACTTTGAGTCCTCTGTTTGGCATTAGTTAGCAACAGTCTCCATCTAATGACAGATGAAAGGTTAGTTCTCATCAGCTGGCACAATTTTTCCATTACGCAGTAGTCTCTTCTGATGTGGGGAAGCATAGATGGAGCAGCGAATTCATCTTCCCTATATATACCTTCAGGATTTATTTAAATATCTTCAGATGCATATTTAAGGCACATTGTCTTTTGAGAAGCGTAAAATGAATAGAAAACAGGAGGAGAAAAAAAAAGAAAAAATTCTTCCTGAGTCTTGATCTGTGTTCAAGATGAAAAGCTGCCCTGCACTACAAATGACGTCAAACAAAGTACTTTGGGAAGAATGACAAATTCTCAGACACAGCAGAAGGCTCAAAAGTTGATTAAACTTTTCATGTGTTTCCAAACTCCAGAAACTCTACAAGGGGGTAACAAGAAAGAAATACAAGTTAGTGCAGCTCCACTATTCACACACTACTAAGTAGTATTTGCCCATTCTTGCAATCCTTGCTCTGGCAAGACCTTTTCATTAAGTCTTAGGCCCTAATCAAAGAAATTAATGGTGAAAGAGTTATTGTCCTCCTAGTTAAAAAAGTAAGACAATAGGATCTGACAATGGAATATCATGTCTGCG
The DNA here is from genome assembly GCA_003342815.1 of Eudromia elegans. Lineage (NCBI taxonomy): Eukaryota > Metazoa > Chordata > Aves > Tinamiformes > Tinamidae > Eudromia > Eudromia elegans. Next base: position 923,505 of record PTEX01000121.1, read on the forward strand.
GATGCAAATTGAGACACACATTCCCTGTTTAATGGCATAACTTTTCAAAACATCATCAAACCTTTTTTCTTTTTTATCATACTGCAGTTCAGAGTATTATTGTCTAACAAGTTGTAATTTACACAACAAAACAAATGTTAGCAGCCATGTCAGTATTCCATATCTGATAATCAAATGTTTCCACATCAAGTGAGATTATACAGCTGTGTGATTTGAATAATTAAATATATTTGTTTAAATAAACATAAAATAGATTTGGGAGGATGAAAAGGACAGATATAATGTCAGTGTATCAAAATAAAATGAGATCATTACCACCATATACTGTAGAAACAGAAAAGGATGAAAACCAACAGCTCAGCCATAATGATTTCATTAGGATATATATGTGGAGAGATGAAAGGAAAAGATCACTAACAGATTGCTAGTGAAACAGAAAAAGTGTTAAAGCAGCTGAATGTGGTAATACTTAGAGAAATGAAAGTAGAAATGCTTCAGAAAATATAAACTAAATCTTTTTCTCTAAGGCAGGGCAGAAGCAGAAGATAAAATGCACATTTTGTCAATTCACCTCAGAGTCATTGATCTCTTTTGAGTGTTGAGCCTAATGAGGCAAGTCGGAGAAAATTGTAATGGGTCTTGCATGTGTRTATTGTTGGGCCTGGATTGTTGTGTAGGACTAAATCATGTTTTCTACAGACAAGTCTTGCAAACGGTAGTGGGCTTTTATTACAAATAAAGTTGGAATGTTAATTTATAATGAAGAATTCCTGAGCTTCTGTAACTACAACTAAGCATGCCTTATGTCAGCTCTACAAATATGCATTCTGTCTTTTAAAGTATCTACATATGCTTTATGAATAACAAGACAAATGGGTCATTTTTTGGCCATATTTTATACAGACAAGAGAGTGAAATTGGAGATTTGGTTTCCATCTTCTAAGTAACTGGTTATTACTTCAGCGTTCTGAAAATCTATGTGAGCATTGCCTAAAATATGTCCATATGGATTTATAATGTTATATCACATGTCTTCACAATGCATTTGGAAATCATCAGTAATGGAGCTGTCACTTGTAAAATGAAAGAGTCCAAATATATTATAGTTATAAATTCCAAACTGTGTGACTTTTGCATACATTTGTGATCACAAGGTCCAGATTATATAAATTTAGCAGCAGCATTCTTTATATGATCAACAGGGTGATTAGGATATCCTTTAAAAAGCAAACCAGAAAGTCTATTACTAAGAGTTATATCACCTGCCCCTATTCCAGAATAGGAAAGTGCTAAGCACAGAGGTGTTTCTGACCCACTGATTTCTGGAGACGATGCAACTCTTTTCTCAGAAAAAAACTTTTTTTTTTTTTTTTTCCTAAACAGGTATCCAGCACTTCCTCTTTGTATCTATAGCATTAAATAAAAGAGAAATTGGTCAATTAACATCACGGATTGTCTTATATTCACTTGCATCTTCTGTAAAGGATTTATCCTGGGACAGCTATATGGAGCCATACAAAAGTAAATAAAGAAATGCATAAATAAATAAAAGACAGGAATTGAGTTAAAATTTATCAGGTAACCACTAGATCCTTTACCTGAGCGCATTCCATGCCTCTCTTTAAGCAAAATGTCAAATTAGCAGTATGGATGCACCTACTGGTTATTTGCAGACCAAGTAGGGCCAGGCTCAAGCACTATCATAAAAGCATTCATGCCTTTTTAGTGGTTCTTTTTATTTATTTATTTATTTTTCATGCAAGCAAGTGTCCATTTATAATCCAGGATGCAATAAGGGTTGGCCCTGTTCCCCGCAGTAGGCATGGAAAAGATTACCCTGTTTTAGAAAGCAAAAGAACCGAGCTATATAAAGACAAAACATTAAGTAGAGCTCAAGGGCATAGCCACCAAAATACTTTTCATGCCCTCACATCACAGTTCAGTATTCAATGTGTTCAAATACATTTCCATAACAAACTAAACATTACTAACCAACCATTTCTTTTGTCTAGTCTCAGCCCTTATTCTTTTCTGAAAAATAAATAAATAAATAAATAAATAAATAAATAAATAAATAAATAAATAAATAAATAAGATTAATAGTTACAGTGCCATAATATCTCAGGGAACCTTTTAAGCCTTTTGTGCACATGTAACAGTAGCTGCATGAATATTCATGTCCAGGAGGCCATGGTAGTACTATGCTGTATGAGTACTGCTAACAGTCTCAGCTCCCTTGATATTTCCATAGTCTATTGTTTCATTTTCTTCAGTTATACTTCTCAAACTATTGCCCAGTGCCAATCAAAATTCTTCAGGAATCTTCAGTGTTAACCTTGACAGACCTTTCTTTGGAAGCAGAAAATTAAAAGGTTTGTGTTTATCAGATTTACCTCATACCCACAAGACCTAGAATATTTGACTTTTTTAAGCAATACAAAGGGAATGCAGTTAGTCATGCCACTGGGTGTCTGCRGACTCTCCTGACTGCTTGTTTCCTTTGAACATCTTGTTTGCTCAGATCCCTTTTTTTTTCCACTTACATTTCCTTGGTCACTTTGTTATTATGTCAATTACTAAATGACAGAGTGATATGTGTGACATAAATATGGAACTATATGGTTTTTGTTGGCTTTATTATTTTAATTTCAAAATGCAGGTAGGAGAAAAACAACAGCATAAAAGTTAGATTTTCATCCCCCAATAACCATAAGGGAAAATGCCTGACGCACATGCATTATTTTTAATTACTACTGTTTTGAAACTATTTTACTCATATGCATAGAGAATTGCATTCAACAGCAAAGAAAATGCCCATGAAATATTTCTAGTGTGAATTTATAGTGCCTGTAATTCTTTTGTAATTTTACAGTTGATTAAGAGAGAAACAGACACAATCTAGTACTTCCTATTTAAGACTTTTATGACATTAATTGTGCTGCTTTGTCTGATTGCTTAACATTTTTGCCTTGAACACATTTTTTCCATTAAAACTGGCTTTAAATGTACTTATTATTACTGAGATAAAATCTATACTGGATAGGTTACAAAAAGAATGCAACTTCCCTTATTAATGAATGTGTAAAAGCAGATAACTCTATGACTCAGTGAGTATTGAAAAGTGCCAATTTCTGTGATCAGTGTATTGGACTCTTGAGATGTGATCCAAAATGATTTTAATATGCTGATAACACTAAGCCTTTCATTTATTTCTATCCAATATTCTAATCCACTTTACCCAATGTAAAGTATTCTTTCAATCAGGCAGGATGTTGAAACTTAGTCTGTATATAATTAAGAGAATTCTAATTTTCTTAATTTAGCTAAGTTGTCAACAGAGAAAAACACACATGTGTTGGCATTTTCAACCTATCAATGGCAGCAAAAGATATATAGGCAAGGGTATATGTTTCACTTCACATTTCACATTCAAGTTGCAGTAGCAACTTGAATGCAGAGAAGCAGCAGCCTGTATTTTGGCCACCAGTGGTTGCTTGGGCACTACGCCCAAAATGCTATTATTAGATTGGGAAAACAGAGATTTACTGAACTTGTTATAATCTTTTCGTCATTTTGCTACATGAACATATTTTATACACTGACATGAAAAGACTCTTTGATAAGGTTCGAAGTACCCTAAATTAACAGATATGTAAAATTCTTTACCCAAACTGGGAGATCCAGCTAGAATTGTGGCTGTGTCTGAAATCTAATAATAGGCAACTACAAAGCCTGAGCTCAGAATCAAACTAATCAAGGAATATTTGTATATGCCATAAATCAAGCATTATATATTAGCAAATGTTAGAATTTCAGTTTTAGCACTTCAATGCTAATAACCTGTGGGGGGGGGGGGAAAATCTCATCTATCAAGCAGTGTAGAAATCAAGCATGGTGTTTTCTTCCATAAATACTTGGATGGACTGCATTTTAATGAAGAGTTAGGAACTATTCTAATAAGAGTCAGTAATACAAGCTGCTGTATTGGAAAAGCTACTGTTTCTGTTTAGGAAGCAGGTAGTGGCACTATTGTAAAACAGAGTATTAGGAATAAAATATGAGTGTGACTACTATTTTGCTCTTGAAGGAGAAGAAAATCTCCTGCAAAACTTTCTGACTCATGGTCATTTGCCAAAACATAGTGCTTTGGAGTCAGGCAGTTTTCAGTAGGTGTTCACTTAATGTTTGCTGTATGCTGACTAAAATTTGTATTTATGTATGCTGAAAGCAGAATGCCTAGTACTTCTGGAAGATTTTGTGAGATCACTTCCTTACTGTAAATACTGAAATGATACCTGCCCTTTCACACTATGCTATGCTGTGAAGGAGTGTTCACATCAGACCAAAGGGTAGCGGATTCACAAATGTGAGACTGACAAAGTGACTAAAAGAGATCATTAAATTAAAGGCTCCCTTGGCCCTGATATAACATTCCAACCCACTTCCATGCTGTTCTCATGTTATAATTCTTAGGTAAATTAATTGTGAGGGAGGTGTTCCCTGTAGACTATTGAAACTTCAAATTTAGGACCTCAGTCAGGCAAAAGCCCCATAGATCTCAGCRGGTATTTTCTCAAGTAGTTTTCTTACAATTTTTCTGCCTTATATATGCAACAAATGCAGACCTATTTTTATATTATAATATGCATCTAGTGTAGACATCTCATCTGTGACAAAATATCTATATGTAGCTCTGTTTGTATTATACACGGCGATATTCACCTTAATCTTACTATTTTTTTTTTTAATGACATCCTGGCAATCAAGGCCTGTTCTTGAAAGCAAAACTTCTTTTTATAATCTTATATTTTGAATCTAGTATAGACTAGACACACACCAAGGCCGGACTGACCCATTACTAAGAGGTCTGTTGATTGTGAATACACCTACATAACAAGAGACTAGCATGAATCAATCTTTCCAATTTCATTTAACATAAATGTAATAAAACCAGAAGGTCTTTACTGACTCAGTATGCATGCTGCAAATAATAAAGGAAAACAAGAAAAAAAAAGAAAAAAGATGAAAATAGTAGAAAATAATGCGTATACAGATAAAATTACAATCTCAATCAGATTAGGCCATAATCCTTTATCTGACAGTGACCAGTCTCTGACATTTCACAGTATCATAAWATCATAGAATCATTATGGTTGGAAAAGATCTTCAAGTTCATTGAGTTCAACCATAAACGCTTCAACACCATACCTGTTAAACCATGTCCCTAAATGCCTCATTTCAGAAAAAGATRTTATCAGGTTTGACCTTCAATAGGTTTAGGATAATATATAGGTTCTGGAGCGTTCTTTTTTTATTTCCGCACACACCCGCCTAATTTTGGTTGTTGTGGTTATTTTTCCTAGCCCTTAACTCTTATCACTAACTATGGATATCTCTCTTATCCATGTTATACACATCATCTCTGAAGCTTGCTAAATTCTTGATTCTGAAATCTGCAGGATACTGGACAGTTTATACAGCAATGTATATAGACATGTCAAATTGTCCTATAATGTAAAATCTCAGAAGAATGAGTATGGAAAGGTGAAGATGAATCACAAGCTTCACATCTTGCTTCTTTCTCTTTGTCTTTTCTTGATATGTGTTGTTTATAATTGTGTATACACAGAAATCTCAACAGAAATATTTTTTTTTCCAATGAAATATGAAATGTATGTCCAGGCCAGTACACCTAAAGGTAACAGACATTTCGTTTTAGAAAAAAAGAATAAAATAGTACAGTGGGATATTTTGGAATCCCTTATAGTAATGCTGCCACACTGTAATTACAAAATTCTATGTATTTCAGTATAATGTGTGTTACAGAACTTATACACATTGGTAACAGGAAGCTCAAACAATATGTGGAAAATTATTTCTTGTTGAATTATTAGCTAAAAATGAAATATAGAATTCAATTAATTATTTGGAATTATTTGGAATTATGTGAAACATCAAGGAAGGTTTTTATGAATGATTTGTTATTAAATTAACAAAGTAAAATTTCAGAGTGGATATATGATATGTGTGTGTATATAAATATAAATATATATATTGAAATATTCTTTTTTTATCTCTAATCTTATAATTTTTTTTCATATTGTTTAAAATTCTGAAGTTTAAAACTGTCTCCTGTAGGCAACAGGGTTTTTGATAATGCACACTTCTTTATTTTGTGTCTTAAGGAAGGATATACATAAGGATTTCTTTAGAAATTAACATCTGAACAAAATATATGAATAAAAGTGTGCATATTTTTTACCAAACTCTTTTCTGCTATGTCTCTGTATATGATTTGGTGATGTAAATATACAATGACCTTACAGTAAGTGACTTTCTGAGCAGCAGAACTAGTGATTTCATGGGATGACTAAGTTCAAGATTCTATCTCCTTGAAATTTGTTTCCAGGATGTTAACTGCAAAGCAAGTTATATATAGCAGTAAATGCATGCTTAATTTGTGCAGAAATCATGGTGTGATGAATACAATTAAGAGCCTCGGAGGGAATAATTATATTACTGCATAAAGCTGGTGGATCTCAAATTGCTTGGTGCCTGGACTTTAAATTGGCCTGCGTTCCTGTTGTGAAAGTCATTCATAGTAGCAACAAAACTGCAGTCAGAAATGGGGTAGTTTCAAAGTCATATAAGTATATTTACTTGTCTGCTTCAAATGACAGAGCCTAGAAAATGAAAGCAGCATTTAGAAATAAATGAAMAAAAAGTTAATTCCATTAAAAATGAGTGCAATCAATTATGAAAATAAAATGGGATAAGCAGCATACATCAAAGCATTGTTTCACGCAGCAACAAATCTTACAGAAATTATGAAATCTTAATAAGTGCATTTACATTCAYATATACCCATGAATGCATGCCTTAGTTCTCACACTTTCTGGCTTGCCCATCATAGACACTGTTAAAATCTCTAATGAAGACCTATAATTGAATTAAAATGCATAAATGCACAAACAAGATGCACAAAGAGCATAAATATAAATAGTACACAATTTCCAATGTATAAAATTGGCAGTTACCAATCTCAGCGGCTGGATTTCTCACCTAAGGATTGGTTGCAGGACTAAGAAATAYGGGACTGGATTCTATTATCTTAACAGCCAAGCACAATTCAATGGGCTCAGATAGGGTCATATGACCTATATATATTCTWTATAATAAAGACAATTTCATTGTCTTAGCATTGTCTTAGCATCTTAGTTAGCATTGCCCTGCTAACCGGTCARTACTTATTTTTTCCCCCACAAATATTGAGCATCCAGCAATAGTCTCACAAGAGGTTCACTTAATCTACGACCGTTCAGCATTTGGGATCCACTGTCTTGTTCTTTTTCCTTATTCTTAGACTTGTCAAATACACTGCAGGATGCAAGAAACGGTGTGTKTTACACCAGGAAAAAAAAAGGTCAATAACTGTAAAATATTACTCAAGCGAGAAAAAAAAAATGAAGATATGAAACTATGATTATGATATTAAAATAAAGACTGTGGGCATTGTAGCAGTGGTAAATTTTATTTCCCCTGGGCAATATTTTGTAAATCTCTTACCTGGAAAACTAGACATTCTTTATTCTTGATAACATTTGTCTAAAAAGAGGTAATCCTATAGTGTCTGCTATACCAGCCACCYTTCTTATGTGAAAAGATACATATATAATCTTAAGTGCTATTATTTTTGAGACTGATACAAAACACAGATACATGTAGTCTATCTGTAAAGCAATATGACTCAAGATGTACAAATGTTAAGAATGACTGACATCATGGTAGCACTGGTGACATCGTAATAATAGCAAGAACACAACATGATCCTTAGCTCTACWAGGTTTTCATAATAGGGTTCCTCACCATTTTAAGTGTGTCCCACATAAAATTAATAAATTTGAAGTSAGTCATGGATTTAATTTTAGAACTTTTTTTTTTTTATCACATCATATCTGTGCTTTGTTTGGATTCCATATTCCTGTTTGCTTTTTTTTTTAATGTTCTTAAAAGAAGGTTTTATTCAAAGTAGATGTGGTAATGGAAATCCTGTCTCAGTTTGCCTAATCTGTCCTTTTAACATGACTAGTTTTAACATGAATAGTTTTAAGTACATAGGCACTGAAGATACAGATTATTTATACAGCAAAGTGTTTTTTCCTGTGTGACTAMATTTCAAGATTTTAGAAATAATACCTATAATGAATATGTACAATATGATTCTATTTTATCAGAATTAACAATATCAGTGCTTTAGTATAACATTTCTCAATCTTCCTGAAGGTAGTTAGGCATTACTGTCTATAATGCGTATTTCAGTTGTGCAGGAAAAAAAAAAAAAAGAACAGAAAAAGGAAAAAAAATGTTTACCAAATCAGCAATTTTACAATAAATGAATTTATAACATGAATTCATCAATATCCATTCTCTTGAAATGTCCCACTTAAAAAAATTATATTTTCAATTATTATTTTCATATATATATATATACATATATATGGATTAAAAAGACATATTGTTTTATTTCTATTGAATACATTAGCCAAAATTTTACCATCCCCATTTTTCCTACTTACACTGCCAAATACCAGTTAAATCTCAAAGCTCATATCAATGAGTCATATCAGTGCTGAGCTGTGTGTGTACAGTCAGTCCTCACTTTTCTACACTTTATTTTTTATTTCACTGCTAGTATTCTTGGTCACAGCTTTTGTACATCTAACTATATGARCCTGGTTTCAGACATGAGATGAAATACTACCAATGCTATACTTTCCCATCACTCTTTTCAGAAGTTCTTACCATTCCTACAGTCCACTTAACCTAAAAAATGTGACTGAAAATACATGACATTAAGAGATTTGGTACTAGATTGTCTTATTCACAACTGTTTCACCTGCAGTTTTGTGTGTGTGTGTGTGTGTGTGTGTGTGTGTGTGTGTGTGTGTGTGTGTGTGTGTGTGTGTGCTGAAGAAGATCCCAGTGCAATGGTCTATTCACCTTTGTGCATTCAGTTTCATTCTCTTTCCTCCCACATCTTCACAGAGGACAAATCTTCAAGTTACAATCCTTAGAGAAAGATGAATATGCAGTGTCCATTTAATCATTATTTTATTCAACAGCTTTACATGAATAAAACTTATATCCAATGGGACTAGTAGGAAAAAATGAACTGCAGATAAGCTGCTGAAACTACATAACATCACAAATATGCTCACAACTAAGACTTTCTTTTAAGTCAAAGAGACTCAAAACAATTCTCACCAAGTCACTGCCAAATTAGCATGTACTAGTGATATGAATTTCAATAAATGTGCTGTGCATCTYAGTGTAGGTCACAGAATCACAGAATCACAGGTCAGTGCTTTCTTTCTTTTCTGAGAGACATGCACATTGCCCAGATGTTAAGCTGTGGAAATTTCTTTTTCAACTGTAGCATCTGGCTCATTGGCAGTCTCTCCTTGCTGTTTTGTTGGCTTCATTGCYGTTGTCTTTAGGCTGTAAAATGATTAGGATACTGTTGTGATATCTCATTTGCTGGAATCCCATTGCTTTTAGCTAACTCACAGTTTCTGTTCAGTAGMATTTCCAAAAAAAAMCCCMAAAAAMCAAAAARCTAAATAAAGACAACACTTCTTCCCAAGAACTCTACATGAACTGAAAACAATGGGGAAAAAATCCAAATGATTTCTCTGAGAATAAAGACCAATGTGTATTTTTCACACCAATCTGAGGGAAAAAAAAAGTATGAAAAGAATAACAACTATTGGACATTTTACTAACATTATAATTTGTGATTTAGGTCTCCAATATTTCTCTCCACATTTCTTGCTGAAAAAATATATTGTTGCATTTTCATTTTTATATCGTTGAAATTTATTTCTCTTTAAACAGCTTTCATTATATACATAAAATGCAAGTTGGGCTTTTTTCTATTATCTTGATCCTGGAAACACTTTTTCACTAGAAGTAACATAAATCTTGGTTTGGAGAAAATAACAGGTATACAAAATTTTAGAACTTCATTCAAGAGGCTACAAAGAGAAAATTAAGGGAATGCAAAGTTAGCTACATTTTAAAGTAAATTGCTAGCCATCTAGGGATACTCATACAGATTGGGATTTTGGCCCAGCCTATTTGCATATATCATCTTTCTTGTATATTCATCTGACTCTTTGAGCTTCCACTTAGAATGGCTTTGTTATCTAAAATGCATTGTTCCTCAGTCAAGCAATTTCTCAGATGATGCTATGCAACATGATATAAAAAATATTCTTGTAATAGYTACAGAATGATAACGTTCTAGGTTTTGTTTATGAGAAGAGAAGAGTTTTGTTGTTAGCAGTATTATATAGAAACATCTCAGGTTTTCTTGTGAACACGATGATTTATAAAATTGTCCATGTTTTATTTATAATTGCACAGAGTGTCTAAGCTTACTCTAGGAAACATTTAGGAACCTATTTTTCCTCAAATCTAAGTGTGGAGGTCTGCCTTTATATCTTGAAAAAATAAAACTCTTTGACCACTTTTCATCACCTATCATTTAGCTGTTCTGATGCTTTAGAATTCCATATAAATCTCTGAGATATGCAAAACAGATTTAACTTCCTTATTTACAAAACAGATAAACTGYGGGTTTAGATATAGATACTGTTTTCTTCTACACTCTAAAAAACTTAATCTTAGCTTTTTTTCCTTTAACAGTGAAAAAATGTCTTATAATCCYAGAAAATAACAAATGAAAATTGAAAATTCTGTGTCTTTCCTGCTGCATTTCTGATCCAATTCACCATCTAGGCATCTCTATTATATAACAGAAAAGATGGAGCTGATACAAGTGAAACAGATGGCAAAAGGTACCTGCTGACCAAACAGGCGCAKTGGGACTAAATCTGGATAGGTCAGCCCATGTCTAATAGATAATCTCAATTGTCATTACACACATCAGTTGCTTTTAATGTGACTGTATGCCACTCAATACCAAGCAGCTATATGGATTTTTTTAAAGCCTTTGACACAATATTGTAATATTTGTTTCATATTTTGAATAGAGCTTATATATATTCCTTTTTAAGAAATGAATGTAGCTGGAGTTACTTTTTAAATTAAACATGCCTCCCTTTGTAAAGATGCAAGACCATTACTTGATATATATCCAATTTGTCTTCTAATTTATGAAAGTCTAATGATATTGCATTATTGTTATAAAGTTAATCAAGACTTTAATGGGACAGCTATGTTACTATCAAGTTCTTTTTCTTTTCTCCTTTTACTRTAATGTCTTCAGTGAGATGATTATGCGGTGTAACAATGAATTAACTAATTACAAAGTTATTACTGTATCTATAGTGGGTAGGAATTCTAGTTTAGTAAGCTGCAGTTTAAGATGGTTTCAAATAGAAAATAGAAATCAAAACTGAAAAAAAATCACACATCAATAACTACAGCAGGGTGCTTATTTTATGGGCACTTGGTTTGTTTCACTCTCCAGTTTTCTTCACCTAATGATGCATATTTCCTAGTGTGCAAAGTAAACATGATATAATTTTAGATAATACCTCTGTGACTTGATAACTTCTTTTACTTATTTTGCAAATACATGTGAGGAAGTTCAYGCCAGGAAACAGGAAAAAATGTATTTGTTAAAATACTTTTAAAAAWTTTTTAAAAAGTTTTAAACATATATATAAGTTTTAAAATGTTAAAAACACTATACATTTTGAACCTTGTCTCTGCTATTGAATAGAATTTTGCTATATAGAATCTGCTMTAGAATCTAAATTGTATTTAATGTTAAAACAAGTGCAGAAAAGACTATACGATTAGGAAATATATATTAATATTTTTTATATATATACAATTATAATGTATTATAATACATATAATGAAGACCAAATGTTGACCATGTTAGAAATGATGAGGTTGTTGGGYTTATCTTGAATTGAGATGATAACTGAATCCAAGAATTTATCAATGAACAAGTTTTTCTCAAGTTAATTAACTGCAAATCTTTCCATCAGGAACTGGTCCTATATGATATTCTATCCTTAGCCTCTAGTCTTATAACTATTTATACAACTTAGCCTTTTCTTTTCCTTCTCTCATCATGTGCATCAGTGCTTTAAGTAGCTTCCTAGGAATTAAGTGACAAAATAACTTCAAAAATACATTCTACAATAGACTTCAAAGAATATAATATGGTGAGATCTGGAGAGCAAAAACATTTAAGTCTCTAATTTTGTCCATGCTCTAGAATCATTAAAATCATTATAAGTAAGAGCTAAAATTCATAGTATAGTATTTATAAAATAGCATTTTCAGTACCCAAAAGAAAGGAGCTTTGCCCATCAGTGTTTCTCTATGAGCATGTGAGCATCAGTCCTGAACCCAGCCTGGAGGTCACTGTTATAACAGCCAGTCTCTGGACTATTTCTACTTTTTATCCAAATACTATCTAATGAAAAATGCATAAAAACATTTCAGGGAAGAAAACACTTGCAAGAATCAAGGCATGCCTCCTTACAGTTCAAGGACTGACAATTAGAATGCAGATTCTTTGTCTCATTCTCTATTTGTAAAATCATACAAAGACCAAAGAAGCTCATATAGCACTAAATTAAGAAAGACTTCCAAAGCCACACTGAGAGTATAGCTCCTACAGAAAAATGGTGATCTGGAAGTATTTTGGTCAAATTGAAAGAAGCTTAGAGCTGTGAGCAAGTATGCTTTATCTTTATGAGAATGTGGCATTTCATTTATGAAGATTGTAGAAAAACAATCACGCCAGTTATATCTGGTTCTTTAACCAAATTGTTCCTTAAAAAAATGAGCCACAAAGCTACAATGGAGAAGTGGGGGTTCACTTCCAGATTGTGGTTGCCTAAATTTACACATTTAAATGTAGGTCTTTTTTATCTTAACAAAGTGTTAAACTGTCTATTATAGGCAATATAGATCTATTTAATGCACAAAAGGCTTCTGGACAGTTATTTAGCCCACCCTGAAATAGAGGTTTACATTTTGTCACCCACCAAGCTTCTAAATTATGAACAGTTTTCAGGTGTCTGGTGCCATTTGTGTGCTCTGAGATACCAATAAGAAAGAAGTAGCCAAAAGAAAAGACACAGAATGTGTGTGGCATGTTAGAGAGCCAACAGGACGCAATGGGAGGTATTAGAATACTCTAGAAGGTCTGGTGTGTGGCACTGGAACTGTATGTTTAAGTGATTGGATCCTTCCTGTGCTCTACAGTCTAGGTTTGAATCCTACCATACTCTGATTTTCATCTTCTGCTTTCTAGAGGCTTAACTCCACTCTCAGATCCTCTAGTTGTGAAGTGAGCCAAGTCTKATTTAAGGCATTCAAAGTCTTTGTCCTCACATGATTCAAATCATTAAATAGAATCATATTGCTTATTTTGTGCAGAATATGCTAACTGTCTTCTTACAATAAGCACAAGCTCACTACAGGTTAGAAGATGCTTGGTACTGATGACAGCCAGTTAATTGCTCATTTAATTACTGAGTCTAATTACAGAAATCTGACTAGGAAGGCAGCTCTTCTATCCATATAGTACAAAACTCCACTAACAATATGGTCAAAAAGTGTCAAGATCTTTCATAATAAAATGTCATGTGTGTGTATAGTAGCTTCATTATATGTGTTAAACATGAACCATGTTTTGCATAGTCATGAGTACTAGGTCGTAAATACTGAACGTTTTTATTGATTTCTTGAAATACTCTCTAATACTGAAGCAGTTTTGCTGCTTCTTACAAATGCCAGAATAAAAGTAGAAAAGCAGTATTAGTACTGGTCTGGTTTTGCTCTGGACATACTGGGCGTCATGTTACCTTAGAACTATTGACATACATAGTGAATTAGAAAGTGAATTCCCACTTGCTGGATTTTTTTTTTCCAAATCTAAGCACAGAATAGCTGCAAACTCCTAAAGTACCCACCATATCTKGTATCATAAAAACAAGAAGACAAAGAAAATAAAGGAAACAAACCAAGCAACTCAAATACTTTGGAAACATCCTTTGTTTTCTGGGATGGTATTTTAAGATGATTTTGTTTATTCTGTTAAGTAGATTGGGAAGGAATCATCATTCCTTCCCAATGTAGATGTGTGTCACACTAGTCCAAATTCTGACTGATCCCTTTGTTGTGGTTTTTGATGTCATTATAAAATGGACATTACTCCAGTGAATTTGACAAGTATAGCAAAAATAGATAAATTGAGAAAGATGCTGCTCATCTTTTGGCACTGGCACACAAGTTAGATTTGCAATCCCATTATGTCTTTTCTTTCTTTTTTATTTTTTATTTTATTATTATTCCTATTTTTACAAATGCAAATGAAGATGATTTGGTCCCAAACTGAATTTCTCTCTTGTCCTTGTGAAATGGACTGCAGGGTCAAGCATTCTGTTGCCCTAGACAGCTCTAATTTAAACCATTCAACACATTCATAATAGACGGACTGAAAGGGGATAGAGCCAGTTCTGCTCCTCTGACTGCTTTCAGGAGCCTGCCTATCCTAAGGTTTCATTACAGCATTTATTCTTCATTCTTTGGATAAATGAAAAAACTATTAGACATAATATTATTTTCTGTCTGTCTCAGATAGGTCTTAGCCAGATAACTTTTCTGTCATTTCTTCTACTACAACAGAGCATATCCCTCTAAATCTTGCTAACAAAATTATTTGTCACTTTTACTTCTCTTTTTCTCTCTTTTTTTTCTTTTACTTTCACCCAACCAATCTTCATCAAAATTTAAAAAAAAAGAACAAGTTGCTCTTTTTTCACTTTTCTCCCACATAGTTTGGGTTACCTATTGGATCCTTGAACTCAGAAGCTTTATTTTTACATTCTTTCTGGGGATCCATATTGCTCATTTATAACCCTTTCCCTGAGCTACATCCAAACACAGCCAAATATCAGTCCTATAAACCAGTTTAAGGTACAAAGAACCATATACTACCTCTAATCTGCAGTAAATAACTGAGTATTTCAAGGAAGTCCATAGAATAAAATGAGCATGTGAAAACATGAGAAATCTTGCAGGCCCTAATATTAAACAGAACACTGGTAATAGTATAGAAGGTATAGTATAGTATAGTATAGTATAGTATAGTATAGTATAGTATAGTATAGTATAGTATAGTATAGTATAGTATAGTATAGTATAGTATAGTAGGTCTCTTTACGGCAAGGTGGTGGGGTTTTTTTGGCTTTTTTTTTTRAGGATATATCCTTACATGAGTGTTTTATTGGTGTTACTTTCTAGCACCTTCTGTTACTCAGCATCTGGCACACTCCCTGGAGTGGTTATGTAAAAAAGATGGTCACCAGGAATACAAATGCATTTCTYTGAACCACAATGTTTTATCTGTTGTGAAGGTGCGAATTAAGCAAGTGGTTTATCAGAAAGGATGAAACACACAGTCAGATKTCAGAGTTTTGTGATCACACTTTAGGCACTTAGCTGAATGGAGAATTTGGAGAATTCCTTAGGCTTCTTTTCCATCTCAGGCATTAAGAAACAGAGCAATTGAATTTGCCTGGATATAAATCKACGTCCAGCAAACTCAAGAAGTACCGGATAGATTCTCAAGGGCCACAAGTATTCACCCTGTTCCAAGACTGACACGAGAGAGCCATGAGAGTAAGTTTGAAACAGGGAGGGATATCAAAAAGCATTCAGTATTATTTTCTCATCTCTGGGAGGAATGGATTCCTTAAAAGAATTGGATATCCACCACTGATTTAGCAGAGGAATGAATCTAGGAAATGACAGAAGAGCAAGTTTATCTTCAATAGCTAGTAAATTGCTAGAACATTTATTAAAGCAGCGAGTTTGCGCCTAGAAGAAAGCAAGGTGATAAAAAGCAGGCATCTTACAGTAACCACGGACAAATCATGCCACTCTAACTTACTGTCCTACATTTGTAAGGCTTAGTGACTAAAGAAAATGTTGGGAACACAAATTAACTCTTGAGTACCATAAGTCCTGTATAATATTCTCACAGAAAAATTAAAATGCAGGGAAGTTGAAATACTGCATTGTGAATCCACTGTCAGCATTAATATTGACATAAAGAAATTTAATTTCTAGATGGACACAATACTGACAGAATCTTAATCTCAAGAGAATTATTGTAATTATTTTTATATTCTAACTTATCCTCTTTAAAGTTTTATATTTACTAATATCCTGAAAACCATGCATGTTTGTAGACAATTGAAAATCTTTCATAGATTTTTACAAAGATGTTCTGTTTGCTTCACTTGAGCAAGAAAATTTATATATWTGTGTGTATATATGTATATATAAAATCTTTATGTCCTGTTTCATCTCATTTGGAGAATAATTTATTAATGTTCATGTCATACAGAGAACAGAATATCAACATGCAAATAATTGATATGCATCCTCCATAGCATTATTAGTATAGGGTCTGGACTCTTGCCAAGCTCACTACCATGGCATATGCCATACACAGCTGATTTTTGGTGGAGTTTTATTGTTTAAGATGGAATGAAATCAGAGTTTAGATCTTAAAATCTTCCATTCCTATTGGCTATGATGTAGAGAGGSTTTTCTTGGTTCTAGAAAAGACAGGTAATGGAGGCTTTATTGTTCCTGGATTTTGTGAAACTGATAAATGCTGTTGTTGCAGGTGACCCCCTTGTTGTGGTTTAGAGCTTCCGCACCAAGTTTCTGGAAAGAACAATTTAATGAAGATGACATCCAGAATTCTACACAGACTCTACAAGATTAACCATTCAGAGTAGGCCACACATGAGCTAAGCCTAAACGAAGGTTCATCTCTTCTCAGACAACTAGATTCTAGACCTTCTCTGCACCTTTTCTATGCTACAGGAAAGGCCTAGCACCTTCTCTGTGCTAACAGAAAATGTGCTAGTTTTCACATTCTTCCAAGCTTGGCTAGTTCTGTGTGTTGAACAGTGATAAAGATATTCTCCAGAAACTAGATCATTGGATATAGTTGGCAGGGAAGATAGAGGAGTGGGAGAAATTCAGCAGAAGGTGCTGGGTTTGTCTGTCAACTTCAGACTATGGGGTAGGGCTTTCCACATTGCAAACAACTACATACAGGTTGTAAACAATTACMTGTGGTTATAGAGGTGTGCAGACCTCAGCCTAAAACCACCATCACCACCTCCACCACCCCAGGAACTGTATTGACCAAGTTGATGAGGGGCATAATGCAGGTGTCTAAGTATCCATATACCGCACCATTTCAGGTGCCTTGTCCTATATAGAAAAAGGAGATGGCAGATGGGATGCACAACCTTTCTGGTGTGGCAAATKAAACCCATCCAGGACTGAAGCAGCTTAGGTAACAACATAAAATAAAGGATTGGAGCACCTATCATATGAGGAGAGGTTAAACAAGCTGGGCCTGTTTAGCCTAGAGAAGAGAAGGCTGAGAGGGGATCTAATCAATATGTATAAATACTTGAGGAATGTTTGGGGGATGGAGGGAGGGTAGTGGTTCTCAGTAGTGGTCAGTGATAGGACAAGGGGTAATGGTTTTAAATTAAAACACAGGAAGTTCCATCTCCATGTGAGGAAGAACTTCTTTGCTGTGAAGTTGACAGAGCCCTGGAACAGGCTTCCCAGAGAGGTTGTGGAGTCTCCTCCTCTGGAGATCTTCAAAACCCATCTGGATGCTCTAGGTGTCCCTGCTGGAGCAGGGGGATTGGACTAGATGATCTCTAGAGGTACCTTCCAACCCTAAGGATTTTGTGATTCTGTGAAAATCCTCACAGGGTTGTAGACTTATAATGAGGGCTCAGAAATATTGCTTGCAGTTAGATATTCACATTCAGACATGTGTATGGGGGTGTCTGCAGTGCCAGCCTTTCACTGTCTCACCCTTACTCTGTGGAGGTCCATCCGTATTTACAACTGAGGCCTCTCGTGTCAGTGGAAATGCTTTATATCTTAATGTTTGGTGTCTGGCTGACACAGCAAAAGGCACTGGTCTTTTCTATACCGTGTTTCACCTCTGCCAACTCTACACTGATGACCTAGCTACTCCAGAGTAACTCAAAGACTCCTAACTGCATGCAAATGAATCAAAAAAGAGATGCCTTCAAACAAATTCCCCTATACTCCAAAGAAATAAATAGGCACTCTAAGGCACAATTCATCTTTCCTCAAGTAGACATCTAAATAGGTCGGATAAATTGTACTTCAGTATTGCCTATTTCTTTCCACTTAGAACTTGTTTTTAATCACATTCCACAGTACTTCATAGCAGCATTTTTTTAATGCAGTACACTCCGCTCACCTTTGCCTCAGAAAATGCAAAGTTTACTCTAGGCTGTAATACATTTGATATCTGAGCTGGCAGTGTAGAAATGCTAGCTTTCCAGAGCTGGTTTGGGCACGCATCCAAAATTTCATCACATGGTATAGATGTACCTGACCTGCTCAAAGTATTTTGTATTCAGATCATTTAATCACATTTTGTTTTAAGTAAATTAGCCCACTGGTCCCTCACATGTTATATCCATTACCTAGATTCATCTTGTGATGTTAGTGCTGTTAAATTGCCAGTAGCTGCTCTTATTCTCTTTGAGGTTATTAGGACTTAGACAGCAATTAAGCAACATGTCAACTGTGCTAGTGTTTCAACATATAATATAAGAGTTTATAAGAAGATTGAATATAGCTCCTGTCKAACGGTTAGAACATGTTGCTACATATTTTATTATAAATGCCAGTATATAAAAGCATTTTTCCTAGCATAATATTGTAAACGAGGTAGAATACAACCTGAGAACACATATGAAACTGTACCATAAATATTATATTTTGAATTTTGCAATGAAAATTGGTCCATTAAGCAATTATAAGCAGTACCAGCTCCATTCATCTATCTTCTCAGGTTACCTGCATTCTTTCCCCTACAATCTCTTTATACTTCTCAACAGTTCTCATCCACTTCTCTGTGGATCTGTCTCTTGCACTTTCTCCATTGAAGAATAAGGACAGGGAAGCCACTGACACATTCTATAGTCTCTTTCTTAAGGCTATATATAGGATCTTTCACTTCTTTTTACATATGAGTCTGAGCATCAACAGTGAGTGTCTTCATGGTCATAAATATCTCAGTATTATGTAACCCAACAAATTTATTCTTCTAAAAACTATTTTGTTTCTCTCATGTCAAAAGTAGGTTATACAAATTAGTGCAGCTCAGGCAAGATTCTGCCTTAAAACAAAACATGGCTTTTCAATTTTAAAAGTTTTTCATCCCTGAATTAGAAGCAATACTATGYCATAATTACATGAACTCATTTCATTTGAAGACAGTAAACAGAAAAGCTGGTTCATGAGGAAACTGTAAAGGAAGCTGGACTGGATGATAAAAAATCTGATGTGAATGATAGAATATCCTCAGATACCTGGTGGAAGTTTGGAAAAACAAGAAATCAGTTATATTTTGMAGATAACTTTACTTTGAATGATAACCTTAGAGTGAAGCTGCAAATATYTTTATTTGTGAGGTGGCATTCAAAGGGAGTAGGGACTAGCTGGAAGATGAGAACAACTTAAAGAGTTCTGTAGCAAATTTGTGAGCTGAGAAACAATGRCCTTTTATGGAAAGAATAAGTTACTGAAGATGAGAGAACGTGGRGCCTGTTAGCTCCCTTTTAGTCTTTGTTGCTTTTTCCTTTTGCTATTTGTTTCTTTAGATTTCAGGGATGCAAGACAAAAACAGAGTCAGCTTTTTGACGTATTTTAAGCACAGTTGATGTCATCCCCATAGCTGGATGTGAAATTTTGTCTTGTCTGCAGCAACTAGCAATTTAACAGTACTGACATTACAAGATGAATCTAGGTAATGGTGACCATCATGGTATACAACTGTGTATCTATCACGTAACTTTGAAAATAYACAAGAACTAAATGTAAAAAAATATATAGCCAGTTATTTTATGGGTAGATCTCCCTTTACTGTGAACCTTATATAGCTTTGTACAAAATGTTTGGGTTTTATTTTGTAGTCCAAGCATGTTGGTCTGTCAAGTTTCATTGTGGCTAGTCATAAAAATCATTTGATATTAAGGTTTTGATTCACTCATATTTTCCATAAGTCAAGTCACAGTTCATGAAAGCATGACTCCTTTGACTAAATGTCACCTTCATCCCTGGAAACACATGTCCTGCTTGRATTTTAGCTACTATGTTGGAAGATCCTCTTCAGGTGTTGTGTCATAGTGTCATATATGCCAGCCCCACAATAGCTTAACACTCTGATTAATACATTTTATTTCAGATTTAAAAAAAAAAAAAAGAGGGGTGAAGGGGGAGATAAATACACTCATAATGGTGCTGAGATAGATATAGGGTGCTATTAAGCTTTGCAGTTCATTTTTAACTATCCAGCCTTCTCTTGAGACAGAATAAACCTCACAACATGCACTTTTGATTGTATACATGTTAATGACTTCTTTGACAATGTGTGTTTGCCCAACATACGTGTAATTGTAGGTGCAAAATTATAGGTGTAGGTGCAAAATTGACAACACCTTCCTGACAATAAGATGCTTTCCTGACAATTATAATATCTTGAATATTATTATTTTGGCCTAATAATATTGCYGGCATAGAAAGATTTTCTTTTCCTATTTAAAAAGAGTCGTAAATAGAGTCATCAAAAACTATTCATCTCTAAGTCGTATGAAATTTAAACGGACAATTTAAGCTTGTCTTGGTTCCCTGTCTTGTAAATAAAGAGTCATTGACTACCTTAAAAGCAGACTGAGTTGTAGAGGATGCTTTTTTTTCCCACATGGTTCTAGAGAGATTGTAGAGGATTAATTCTGAGTAACACTAGYCAAAGTAAAGGTCAGGAATCATTCTGAATGCCCATGCTCTTTTCTGGAGAAATCTGAATATAAACCCACGTGTCCAAGCTGTTTGTCCTTCTRTCACCAATGTCAAGGTGGCATGTGGTACAAAATGAAGGACTATTTTCTTTCAAGTTTCTAGTTCTGTCAGATATATCATATCACAGTGAAAATATTTATCAAGGAGAAGATTTACTCAAATGAGGAGAGTATAAAGAATAAAGAGCATAAAGAGAGGATTAATGTGATCTGTCCAGAGTAGAAATGGCTACAAGGGAAAAGAGAAAGCTCCTATTCTTAGGGTGCAAGACAGGACGTAATGTGTTCTAGTTGTAATAAAAAAGGATATACCATGAAGAAAAAGAAGAAAAGCTGTATATAGATACAGATAGAAAAGTACCTATATATATTTCAGCAATATAGTTTTTCATTTCCTTTATTTTGTGATACTGTTTGAGTATTTCAGTCATTTAGTGTTTTTAACTGTTCTATAATAAAATATAATTAATCATGAGATCAATCAATCATGACAGCAACAAAGAGCACATAAAACAAGCATAAAGTTCAGAAGAAGACATGACTAAGAATTCTACCCTCTACAGCTGTTGAATGTGAATGTAGGTGTTCAATTTTCCTCCTGTAGGCTGTCATAGCACACTAATACCATCATTTTTATATATTGAACTGCATAAAGTTCCATATATAAACTTTTTGAATAGATGACAAAAATATATGAAGGAGATCTGGAGTATAATGAGCCTTTCAYTTAGGCCTTAGTATTAACTTAGACCTCAGTATTCTGTGTCYAATGTYCAAATCTGTGTCCAAGAATAATATGGATAAACCAGAARGAAAAAAAAAMCAAAATTTTTGAACTCTGAAGTAGCTACTGTGATTATTGCTGTTTTGCTATAGTTAAGAACCCTCTAGCAACAATTAGAAGTAATAAGAATATGGCTGAATGAGACTGGTGTCTATGTTGATGTTTGAACAGGTATTATTGATTTCTTTTTTAACTGCTTGTTCTTTAGCCTAGTCTAAAATTGTGAAACTTTGAATGGGTAAACACAGAGATTTCTTGTCTGTCTAAAACAGCTGCTATTAAAACMAATTAGCTTGCAAAATTTCTTTTCAAGTTTTCCATTTACTTTTTCCCATGTATTAGAGATTAAGACTGAACATGTTAGTGTTGCAATAGWCTTTTAAAGTGGCAGGTTTGAGATTATTGTTCAGCTTAGCTACAACATTAGAAATTATTCTACAAATCCTTGAACAAGGTTTGGATTGATRTGTACTGCCACTAAATAAGGAAACTTAGACATTTAGGTACATACTGGATATGTRCATATGGAAAAGGGCACCTGCAGCCCCTTCCCCGCCTCCAGTAAATGCACAAATATCACTACTGTATTCAGGCTATGTTCAGCTCCCTATAAAAATATGAGAAGTTCCTCTATCATTTCTGCTCTCTATTAAGTTCACTGGTAAAAATTAGACCTCATCCATCAAACTTGTTTGGTATTTTTCCTGTTTTTTAAAGTGTGTTTTTGTTTTGTTTTGTTTGATTTCCTGTGCACAGGTAGGAAAGGTGTGGGTTGTTGTGAGAGCAAAAACATGTGAGAAGCCTGGAAAAGTTCWTTTTTTTCCTGGTATGTTTAGAGTATAACCTTGTGATCATTAATACACAAAAATTTCAAAGCTCTCTAATCCCTTTTTGAGTATCCATTTCTAAAAAAAACACATATAAAAATGTGTAAAACTTACAAATGGATAAAAAGAACAATGAGAACCCTGGGAAATGAAGGTTTGGGCTGTTCAGTTGCAAAAATAAACAGAACTACAATATTTAACAGATATGAGAGAAAGCAGTTAACTACAATATTTAACAGATATGAGAGAAAGCAGTTACTTTTCTTTCTCTTTTCATCTCCTTGTATTTTACATACAGAAAGCTTACAAAATGCACTATAGCACATGCTAGTTAGAACTGTGCATATTTTATAGAGACCGTGGAGGAGAACTTCTTTCTACATTTAACCTCCTGTGGTTAAACCGCAAGACCCAAATAATCTTGTTGATAATAATAAGAATGATAGTCGTCTTAGTTTACAGCAATGTCCTCTTAGGTTTCCCAGCTAAGCCCTGCTCTTAAAGAAGCTGACTTTGTGTAAAGTGAAGAATGRGTTTCCTCCTAATGATGTACTAAATACTGAAAAACATGAGAAATTACCCACAGATTCCCCTCTTCCTGAAATCTGGCACGCTAATACATCTTTTCTAATATAGCACTATTCCAGAAGACCAAATTGCTAGTGAAAATGCAAAGGAAGACTGCTATCTAAAAACAAACATCGCTTTCACACACAGAAACAAAAGCTGATAAGCCAGTAAGCATGACACTTCATACAGATTCTCTTGAGTATTGATAAATAACACCAATATATATCATTAGATCCTCTACTGCCCATATAATACAACCATCAGAATGTAGATGCTTATTTGGCTGTTCAGCTGATGAGTTTATTCTTATAACTCYAGAACGGCTAGATTCTTCCTCTTTATAGACAAGACACCTGTTGGGTTGTATATAATCAAGACAAAGTGAAGTGCTYGCTTTTTTCCGTAAGTAAATGCAGTAAGAGTACTGGATGYTTGTTAATGTGTAGCATCTGGTACACACCTCTGTATCCTCCTCTCCATGGTACAAGTTCCCTTTGTAAAATCAACGCAGCCATAACTTCTTCCTGTCAAAACACTAGCTTTGCTTCAGGAGCCATGAAGTTATCCACTTTAAAGGACATAACCCTGAAAGAGCAACAGGCTCTGTGCCTTCGCACATGAGATTAATGGTGATTCTGTGTCTGCAAGCAAGCAGTAAGACACTTTAGTGACAAATGAAAGACCTTTTTCCATAAGTACGGTAAAAGACAAAGTATTTGGAGATAGAAAGTAAAGTTCTGCAGTCCTGATGAAGGAAAAGTAGCTTAAACTGCCTGTCTGGGGATAAAGAACTTATTTGATAGTTAGATAGAGGACTGTAGTGCTTATGCTGACAGGTTGGAGCAGTATATAGTCACTAATGATACTGATGATGAAAAAAAGGTGGCAGTTTTATTGAGTGCAATATGGACTAAAACCTATAACTTGCTTCACATCTAGCTTCACAAAACCAGGCTGCTAAAAAATGCTGACATTGTGGACAGTCTAGACATTTAGCATACTTCAGAAGTCACTGGTGATTGCAAAATGTTTACAAAGTGGATAAAGAAAACAAAACCACCATCACCAACAAAACAAGCATAAGTGTTTGAATTAAGCAAATCAGTGGACCATTTCCAGTGGCAGAGGATTTCAATGAAGGGTAAAAGGAAAAAATCTTAATTCAGAAGAGCTATAATATGCAAAATAAAGAAAAGTAAAATAAGCTATCAAATGAAGTTGCTTTCACCATAAAATAAATATTAGATATTACTATTTTTATGTGGATTGCTACCGAAGATGTTAAGAAGTTGCAATAGCATCAGAAAATCTGTTTATCAACAAATATATGAGGAACAGAGAAGGAAGCACAGTATGGGGAACACTTACAGACTGTATATTTTTATTATGAAGCACAGTCTCACAGTGCCAATTACAGTTGGTTCAAGGACAAACACTGTACAAAGAAACTGGGACATACACAGAAAAGATGTACAGGTCAGTGCAAAAAGCTCCTCATGGGGACAATACCTGAGACTTCCAGAATCATCAGCTTGCAGACGACAGCACAGAGTCCATAGAGAATACTGTAACATCTCTACAGCTGTTTAATTTAGAAGTTATTATTTGAGTTCCTTTGCAAGTGAAAGCAATACAATTTAAATTGGAGTTTGATCCAGGGTCTGCTGCTTCTGTAATTTCACAGCAGGTTTATYAGAGGCTACTTAAGAAGGTGAAATTGCAGAAAACCTCAGTGTTTCTAAAACACATACTAGGAAAATCCTCACTCCCATGAGTGTTATAATGGTGAAGGTAACATATAACTGTAAACAACATATGTTAAATCCTTATGCTGTGAAACGAGGAGGTCATGCATTATTTGGTAGAGGATGGCTGAGAAAGATTCAGTTGGATTGGCAAAGCGTAATGTGTTTGCAGGTTTGGAAATAATTATGGACTCTAGCCCAAAACAAAAATAACTTAATGTTTATGCAGTGAAAACTATGTTTTTAGAATGATAGAAAAACTATAGGCATAACAATGAGTCATCAGCATAATGTAGCTGAGAAAAAAAAAAGTCAAATAGGGTAGATTCTAGGGCATGCTAGCCAAAATGTCAATAGGAACAGAAAAGAATCAATGTCATAATTCAAGATACTCTTATTCATGGGCTCAATGTCTATTTTTTTCTCTCTCTCTGTTTTTCTGTTATCCTTTATAAWGGACACATATTGAACAGAATGGATATGTATTGTAGGCTTAATATGCATAGTGTTGATGACCCAGTGGCTGAACTTGTTCTCAGAAACTGCTTTTTAWATCTTATGGTCATAAGCCTTTTTAGCCAAAAATAATAGCTTAAAGTACCACCAGAGCAAAGACCACAGTCTGTATGACCACAGTACACCTCTGTGAGAGTGACTGAAAAAGCTTAATGAACCTCAAATCCCTGCTTCTGCCTGAAGCTCCTCTGACAATTGAAGGCATGAAGGTTTTGCTGATACAGTCTCTCTCTCYCTCTCTCTTTCTCTCTCACACACACACAMAMACACACACACACACAAAAAGTTATATTTTTAATATATTGGAAAGATATGACTTTGGCACAGACAGTTTTAGGAAATTTTACAGCAGACACATGGGGAAGTTTCAGGGAAAGGTCACCAATCACATTTGCTTCACATTTGCACTATTTAACAACAATCTTRAATTCCATTTCCCTATACTGTCGTGAAAGATTGCATTTGAAGGGCTAACATACCCACACTTCCTTACTAGTCATTATCTGTGATAAAACTACATTTCCCATGAGACTTTATGGTCTTCCTTTGTCATGGAAATTTTTCAAATTCTCAGTTCCTGTGACTAATAGGAGAAAATGTGCTCTAGAGACAAGGTATAAACCAGCTTAATCTGCAGCATATTTTGTGTCATGATAGTAATTCTGCCAGTAATGGATTTGTAATTTTTGTATGACATTTTACATGACAGCAATAAAAGTATGCAATGCGTAAGAAATAGATTGCTTCAGTTGGTATACTGAAGTCTCCCTTGCTGAGATTTGCCTGTTTTCCATTACTGTAGCCATTCAGGACCCTACTAGAGCAATAGCACATAAAAGCAAAATATCTTTGTATACGTCTACATGGTTAGTAGGTGGAGCTGATTGGATAACAGCAATCTTCCTCTTGTGACTTGAGTTTGCATTGTGAAGAGGGCAAAGTATCATTGTCCCTATTTTACAAACCGATGGATAAACTGCATTATTATCAAGGTCATATGGGTTACATCTAAACTTTTTTGTACTCTCTTGCATCCCATTCCCTTGTCTGTCCAGACAGAATCAYAGAACGGCTGAGGTTGGAAAGGACCCATGGAGATATCTAGCCCAACCACCCTGCTCAAACAGGRACACCAAGAGCACATGGCACTGCATCGCACCCRCAACCTCTCTGGGCAGCCTGTTCCAGGGCTCTGTCACCTTCACAGCAAAGAAGTTTCTCCTCACCTGGAGATAAAACTTTCTGTGTTTCAACTTGTACCCATTATCTCTTCCCCTGTCACTGGCCACCACTGTTTGGCCCCCTCCTCCCTACATTCTCTCCTCARGTACTTACCTGTATTGATCAAATCTCTCAGTCGTCTCTTCGTTAGGCTAAATAGGCCCAGCTCGCTTAGTTTTTCCATATACGATAGATGCTTCAGTCCYTTAATCATCTTTGTTGCTCTACACTTCTACACTGGACCCTCTCTAGCAGCAGCTGTACATCCCTCCTGTGCTGGGGACCCCAGAACTGCACCCAATACTCCAGGTGCAGCCTCACCAGAGGAAAGGGGCAAGATCCCCTCCCTCGACCTGCTGGCAATGCTCCTCCTTCTGCAGGCCAGAATTCCATTGGCCTTCTTGGCCAGGAGGGCACAGAGTAGGCTGTGGATGCTATCCTATCAGTTCCTCAGCAGTTACTTTTTATGGAGTCAGATTGAAAACACGGACCAAAACAAAAAATGAAGCACAAAGAAAATACTGTTGGGTCTCACCCAATACAGAGTTAGGATGCAGAGTTAGGATGCAGCCATAGTGTATTTTTCTCTTGTGTGAAGAAGTACCGGTGTGTGCATAATGTGGAAAATGTAATTTTCTTAAACATAGCATAAGGTGCTGTGAAAGCTCCAGAGCTAAGGTGRCAATGTGCTTTTGGGGAGTGTGCTTTTGTAAGAAASAAAAWTTTTTTATTATTATTATTATATAATAAATGTTTTAGTATTTATAGTGTAACTAGTATGACTCTAACAGTCATAGCTTCAGAAAAACTTGATTTTTGAAGAGATAAATTAGGATGCGATTTTCTTGTAATTATATTGTATTTACTGTGCAATTACATAGCAAATAAGTTGTGAATTGAAAATAATTATATAGCTGTTTGCAATCTATCCAGTCTACATCAGAGACATTAAARAATGACAGAGCTCAAAGCACTGAAGGAATATCAGATGCCAGTTACTTGGCAGGAATTGTAATAAAGGAAGCAAGCTTTCTATGTAAAATCCTTACCTGCTAGAAATACTGTGATTGTTGTTAATAGAGACAGTAACAAATAGAAAAATCCAAACATATTTTCACATAGAAGTGGCATTTGGATATTTTTTGTAATAATATCTTCAATTAAAATATTTACAATCAGATCACATGTGATTTTAGGATAATAAAGTTTAAGGGATAAGGGATTATAATTTCAGTAATGAATAACTATTCATTATATATTCAAAGTTATATGCTTCTTCTCCATGKTCAAGTAGGTATTCTCCATATTGGATAGTCTGTAGGACCCTTTTTTTTGAAAAAAAGAAAAAGTAATACATGATTAACCACAAATTGATACAGTTAAATCAGAAGGATTGCTCACATGCTTAATGATAAGCTCAAAAGTGGTTTTCTCCTTACAGTTTATATGATTTCTGTCCTGGCAAAACTGCCTAGCTGGACACACAGCAGGCTCTTGTGCCAAATTCTAACCAGACTCTGATCATCCCTAATTTCTTTGAGAACAGAATGCAGATAGTTTCACTTACTGGGGGTATTAATCCACGCTTTCAGAATCCTACCTTGTCTGGAATTCATTTAATATCAAATTAAATACATACATAGATTTAAATACACATAGTCCACTAAGGCTGATGACCTTTGTTTCCCATTCCCATTGGTGAGAAGCAATCAGATGAATTGTTCTTTGGAMGTTTG
The DNA here is from genome assembly GCA_003342815.1 of Eudromia elegans. Taxonomy (NCBI): domain Eukaryota; kingdom Metazoa; phylum Chordata; class Aves; order Tinamiformes; family Tinamidae; genus Eudromia; species Eudromia elegans. The sequence continues at coordinate 951,843 of PTEX01000121.1, forward strand.
TCCCCATTTATTATATCTGGCTGACTAGATTAGATTTACTAGCAACTAGCAACTAGCTACTAGATTTTGTAAACTAGCAACTAACTGCTAGATTTTGAACTGAACATGAGATGAGTTCATGCTCATCTGCTCTTCTCTTTAGCGCTGTTACCTGCCTGTAGAGGTTCTGCAACTTAGCCTCTTYGGCCAATACTAGTCCTTTAGATGTACACACAGTAAGGAAATTTTCTGGATGTTTCTACAACTTTCTTCACTGTATTAAGTCATGTGTTTAGTTTAATTCAGTGTCCTGGGTGTCCAGAATTCCTTTCTATAATTCAAGATACTTCTTCCGAAACAAAGAATTTCCTTTCTCTGTCTCATATTTTCCCTATACATCTCAACCACTTTGTTCCAATAATTTATTTTAATCTAGGTTTATCTGCCTATTAAAGACAGCCACATCCCTTGAGTTTTGGTTTCTTTCCCTCCACCATTTTCGTTGAGTAGTGACTCTCTTTGAGACTGATCTAAAGCCCACTGAAGGCAATACAGATGTTTTAATTGATTTTAGGGTATACTTGGCTTTTTTTTTTTTTTTTTCTCTTGCAATTAGCTCTGTTCAGATCAAAGGAGCAACTCATTGAATAAGATACAAGGAATAGAAGTGACAGAACCTATCCTTCAATAAAATATCGTCAAAAAATTTTGATTTTTTTTTCTAGTACCTTAAAAACAAAGCATTAAACCTAATGTATTCTAATGCAAACATTGTGTTATTAACATTTAGCAATCTTGTTTATTCAAGTCAATCCATCTATATATACAAATCTGATATTTACCTTTTTAAAAATTTAACATGCATAAGTGCCCATAAATCAGTTATGACAATCATTGTTAAAACAATCAATAGTAAGGAATATGCATTAATTCAAATAATATTGATAGCCACATGAACCTGCATCAGTCTTCTGTGAAATAAGAAAAATGAGACATCTTTTTAAAATCAATATTTTGCTTTTTATGTCATTCATTTGAAGAGTATCAATAATACATTACTTTGTACCTTATGTGTCAGTGGTCTTACTTCAAAATGTAGAGGTATCTCAAAAAAAAAATTAAAATGAGGCAAAAGAAAAAAGTCATCAAAGCAATGACCTGCTAAAAAGCTTACATTCATCCACGGTATTATGGGTATTCATCTGAGCTAAAATATGTATGGGCAGTGTTACTGGTTAGATATATTATTTATAACTCGCATCGCAATAATACCTGCTTGTAGAGTACATTTGTCCTGGAGTTAAAGAGCAAGATGARCAACAAGAGAATGCAATATTGCCTTTTTCTGTATTCGGCCTTAAGAAATAGGAAGTTGTGCAGGTGTGCAGACCAAAGTGAAAACACAAGATGTCGAATTACAACATCCATTCATCACAAAAGAAACATTTTAATTGGTTATATGTGGAAAATATCTACTTGACAGTCAGTTTCTCACTTTTCACATAAGTGCTTTGCTGCTYGGATGCCTAATCTTGTTTAGTATAGGGAAAGTAATTTGACATGAAAGTACCTAGATGGCTGCCGAAAATTAATTGCCAATTAAAAAAGAAAAATGTTTGTGCTACTCTATAAACAAGCCAACATATAAACCTTTCAGTCTTGTTGCTTTATTTATGTCTTTGTAGATCTGGTTTCAAGCTATTTGCATACAATTTACAAATTCATATTATAATTCTCCAGTATATTTATGATTTTATAGTTGTATATATTTTACCTCTATGAAAAATATTTATTTCTTTATGCTTCTRTTGCTTATTATTTAACAAAAACATTTCATTGCATTTGATAGTTTATGTCTCTTTCTTAGAATGAGGTGTTTTTTATTTGTAGAGCTCAAAGAGAGAGTTTTATTTCTCCCCTACATTTTAAAAAGAGCCAAACCTCAAAATGATGAACTCCTGTCTCTAACTTTCCTTAGCTTCCACAGACTGCTTTCAAGTGAGGTTGAATACCCCTAAGATTCCAAGTATAAAGGTTAATCTGAGTGGAAAATGAAGGCTTTAACAGGATTGTAAAGCTTAAGGACTCCTTTCAGTGCTAAAGAGACGCATGAAAGTGCTGAGCCATGGAAGTTTCATGAGTGCCATGGAAGGGCCCCCTTAGATCCAAAATACAATTCAWATGGTGCAGCTCAATCCACTAGTAGAACTGAATATTGACTTCCATTTTCTTTTCCTCTCAAAATTAACTTTCGGTACATGTCACATACATAGCATGGGGCAAAGTTTATGTCCTCCACATAAAGACTAACAATTATGTGGAGAATTGATGATTTTATATCATAAATTTAAATCAATAATAGATTTTCAAAGCCTGTATATTTTTCAACAGGAACATAAATTATCTTCTACTTTATTTCACATTATTTTTACTTTTCTTTTTTAATGGAAATGGGTGAAATTCAGTCAGTATATCTTCCATCAATAAAGAATTGGGATTCTCTATGGTTGTTAGAAGATACTGCTCTTTGGATTAACACCATTATTCAGGCTTCTAGTCCAAATAAGTGGAGCAGGCCAAGGTTTGTTAGCTAAAGCCGGACTTCAATGTCAAAGGAAAAAAAAAATCTTTCAAGAGCAAATGAATATGACTGTCTTCACAAAATATGGATCCAGTATGCCTGACCTTTTGCAGATCTAACCAGCATGGAAGACTGCACACAAATCACTTATGATAAAGATTTTTTAATTATTTAAAACTATTCTGTGAGAAATTTCTGTGCACGCTTAAACATTGCTTGGTTTCCTTAGAAAGCCTATGGTTCCACGAAGAACATCAATAATGTGAAGATAATGTAAGGGTCACTTATTCGGACTGTGCCAAACAGCTCTGGAATCCTCAGAAGACTGACACAGACCAAACAATAGCTTCCATTCAAGAGCTGAATGATCAAACACTCAGTGACCTGTCTTATTTTCCTTTTCTTTTTTAATTAGAATGATAAGAAAAAAAATCAGAAATCATACACAGATTTTATTGAATACAACTTATTACTGGGGAGCAAAGTTTACAAAGAGTATAAATATAAGACCAACATTTGAATTTTGAAGAATAATAACACTTTCTGTATTTAAGATTATCAAGCTTTTATATAATTATTACTCT